>JAGKTI010000733.1:89639-103967 GCA_018397915.1 Birgus latro | reverse complement strand
CACCTCACCCCGCCCTCGCTCCAACCCTACACACTCATGAGGGAAAGGACTGACTACAAGGCCAGGGTCTACAATGCTTATTACTGGAATGAGGCGTACAGATCCCTGCAAAATATCATAGCCGAGGTACTGTACACACACACACACACACACACACACACGAATGATAAAACAGTAATGGAGCAGGTATCGTGTCTCATAAGCATAACCTGTGCTGCCCAGACATCAGAGTTTGCTTTTCGGTCGAGGAAGCTCCCTAACACCTTTTTCTAACCGTTTTATATTGTTTATTACACCTTACTCTCCTTTTCTGAGCAACATAAATCCTTACAATATCCCCATATTCTGCATAAATAACGTACAAAAGGCATTAACCACACTTATCCAAAAATAAATCGATAAGATATAGGTGTTAGGGAGCTAGAAGACTCGGAACCCAAAATAATGTATATATATTGGTGGAAGCCGTCACTGGCGATTAGTCTGCAGGAATTCATGGTCAGTTATACACCTGGACCTATCACTTATTAACCACGTCACTGCGATATCTTGTTTTCCTTTTATTCTTGTTGTATTCAGGTGACTTTACTCATCTCTGGACAAACGTTTCAAGTTGGAGAGGTTAGGCAACTCCATTCATCTTTGGACAAACGTTTCAAATTGGAGAGGTTAGGGGACTTTATCTTTGGACAAACGTCTCAAACTGGAAAGGTTAGATATGGCTTATACTAGTGTCTCTGTACTTGATATTCACCCGAACTTGAATATAGTCGTCTATTGTTGGACTGAAATAGAAAAAAAATAAAAATAATTGAACTGAAGGAGCTAAAATTCCCTTGCTGATCTTTCATACTGACATGAAATATCCATGCCTCTATCCTCGCGACCTAGAACACTGGCTGACTTTTTTGGAGGGAAATTCGTTGTTTCTTGACAACTTTGGACCAACCACTCTCCTCTGCTCTATTACAGTTTTATCATTCATGTGTGTGTGTGTGTGTGTGTGTGTGTGTGTGTGTGTGTGTGCCTATGCTTGCCACCGTGATTCCTTGTGATTGTGCAGGTATGGTGTGTTTGTATCGATAGCTGATCGCTCTTTGTTTCTCCATCCTTTCCCTTGTGCTAGCTAGATAAGAGACTATGGTGGGGCCTTTGCTTCTTGTTTTTTAATCACGTCATGTCTGAATGGTTTTCATTAAATCTGTCTTTTATACTTTTATTCTTCTTATCATATTGTGTATATCATCCTCATTTTTTTCCCTTGCAGAATGCTTGCTTACTACCTCACTACTTTTCACGTTACATATATTTTGTGGCCCAGTTTATAGTATCATTATGAAATATAGCATTTGTTGTATACAATTATTTTACTCAGGGTTGTTTGTACAGGTGTTTTCTGGTGAGGGCCCTGGATTCTTCGTGGAGGCGGGCGCTGTGGACGGGGAGTTCCTGTCCAACACCCTCTTCCTGGAACGCGAGTTTGGATGGACGGGACTTCTGGTGGAGGCAGACGGGGACATGTACAGTCGCCTTCTGGAGCGTCACAGGAAGGCTTGGTCCTGCCACTGCGGCCTGTCCCCGCATCCTTACCCCCACAGGGAGGTCCTGGCATCCTACACCGCACAAGCAAACTCTGTCCCAGGAACTTCCATGGCCGCCAAAAGCGTAGGATTTTTAATAAGCCACGAGCATGTTTCACCGCTAAAGCTCTCCGGTGGGGTGGTGGGTAATGGGGTGTCGCCGGTCTACCAGTCAGTGCAGTGCTTCCCTCTCGCCTCACTCCTGCTGGCTCTCAACATCACCCACGTCAATTTTATCTCTCTTGACGTGGAGGGCGCCGAAATGAGCATCCTGCAGTCCTTCCAATGGGGACAGTTTACCGTGGATGTCTGGCTGGTGGAGTATATTACACCTTCAGCCTTTTCACCTGGCAAGATCGATAAATTACAAAATGAATATAACTCCAACATTAACAAAAACCAACCTCATGCCCACTTCCAGAACCATAATAACAATCCACCCTCTCCTACTCACGCAGAAACCAAGTGGAAAAGTGATCACCTTCGGCTTAAAAACCCCAAAGCACCCGACTTTCAGAACCACAGCAACGACCCCCCAGGCCCTACCCACACACAAAGCAGCCTCACCAGTAATCAAATCCTTAACAAGTCTCCCAGAGTGTCCACACGATTTGAGGATAAGGGAGCCTCAGGGTTGTTTAGTTTATTTGTTTCTCGTGGTTATGATCGCTACCCCATGGACATCAGTGGAGACAAATACAACTACATGTTTGTCAGGCGGGGCTCACGAGTCCACCGCAGGCTGGGATTGTAGTGAAAGGTAATGGAAATAAACCCTCTAGTAGTAAGGACAACTCTAGTATTTGTATTCCACCTAATGCCAGGCGATTTTATTCAGCTGAAAGTATAGGAGCCTAAAGTGTTAATACAGCCATCATTAATTCTTGCAGTAGGAACAACTATGGTGTTCAAACTAAAGCCAGACGATTTTATTCAGTTGCGAGTGAGTCATAGAAGCCTGAGAGTTAATGCTGTCATTGTTGGCACACGTCATCGGGGTTACTGTAGTTACAATTATACATGTGTATTCATTGGTAATGTTTGTATAATTAATTACCCTATTATGAGTTAAGTAATTCCCGTGACAGCCTTATGAGCAGAGAAAGGGGATAGTTTTATAAAACTGTACTTGTGTGTGTGTGTGTGTGTGTGTGTGTGTGTGTGTGTGTGTGAGAGAGAGAGAGAGAGAGAGAGAGAGAGGAGCAGGAAAAGACGGAGCAAAATAACCAGCCACGTAGCATCTCTCCAGCCACCCTTTTCTCTCTCATCTTTGTTCCTGCCCTCTCCCTTCACCGTTTTTCCTCCTCCTCCCCTCCTTACATCACTCTCTATCCAAGCATTAATTTTATCAGCTCACAATACACCCCATCCTCTTCCTTGTCTCTCTCTCTCTCTCTCTCTCTCTCTCTCTCTCTCTCTCCCTTGTCTCACTCTCTCTCTCTCTCTCTCTCTCTCTCTCTCTCTCTCTCTCTCTCTCTCTCTCTACCAGTATGTCTCATCATCTTTCTCTGACACACCTGCATTCAATCACCTCATTCCAGTAGCCTCACACTGCCTGTCTGCCTCTCTTCCTTCCTTCCTCATCGTCTTCTCAATAGTCTTTCCCGTCAACACCATCCTCTTACACACCTACACTCACTCATTCTTGTTCCCCAGCCTGCCTACTCATCCATCTACACTAGTTATCTACCTCTCTGTCTCCATATGCCCACACTACCTGCCTACCTCTGCCTCTAGTCCTTCCTCATCTGTCACCATCTCTTCCCTTCTCCCTTGCTTATAATAAACATTTACAACTGTTCGCCTCATTTGTGTGCCCTCACCTGCCCTCATATCCACCTACACTATTTATCTACCTGCCTCCGTCCCCCTTCCTTCCTCTTCCCTTGCTACATCCCTTTCCTTCGTTCTCTCACACACCTACACCCACTCATCATTTTCACACCCTCACACGCCCAGACATTCACCCACTCTCTCTTCCTCTCTCTTTCCCCTTTCTTGGCTCCCTATTTATTCCTTCCCTCCTACTTTTTTCTACATCCCTAGCCTTCCTCATTTTTCTTCTCCCTTAGCCTACCTCTCCCTGCCCTTTCTTTCCTGATCTCTGTGTTCTTCCTCGATTCTCCACCTACCTACCCTCCCAACCTCCTCCCTCGCCTGTTTATCTCCTTTTTACGTTCATCCTCCCTTACCCCTCTCTCCTCCCCATACTCCCATTTCCTCCCTTCCCTCTTTCCACCTTCCCAACTTTGCCATCTCTTCTTCTAACCTTCCTCCTTACTTTTCTCCTCCCCCCATACTCTCATCCCTCTACCTCACTTCCCTCTACTCACATTTCCTCCGTTACTTCTCCCCTCTCCCATCCTTTCTTTCCTTCTCCCATCCCTTCTCTCCTTTCTTCTTTCCACATTCACGTCCCCAGTCTCCTTCCCATCTCCCGCATTTCCATTCCCTCTTTCCACTCCCTCCCTATACACACCCACTTCATCCCTCGCCTATCTACTGCTCCCTTTCTCACCCCTCTCGTACTCTAAACCACCTTAGCCACCCAGCCCTCGCTACCCACCCATCCTTCAGCCTCCCTTCTATCACCCTCCCTACTCCCCCACTTCTCCCACCCACTCTAGCTGCCCAATCCTCGCCACCCTTCCACACACTTATCACTTCCCCCTCTCAACTCCCATCCCTTCTTTCCTTCCCACCCTCTCCTCGCCCAGCATCCCACACCAGCATGCCAGTCTCCACTACCCACCCACCTCCTAGCCACCCCGCCTCTCCACCCTAAGCCTTGAGACTCGACAGTATGAGAGAGCGTAGGAGTGCGCGTAGACCAACGACCGTATTCTCGTCGGTTTAGCAGTGTTCCTCACTACTTCTTCCTTGCCTGTTTGTTTTTGCGTATTGCATTATTCTTTGGTTTGCTGTTTATAGTTTCTTATTATAGACATTTGTCATGGATGATATACAAGAGAATATTAACCTCTTCAACCTGAAGACGTCCTTTCCATATTCTTCTAGCAATTCCAAGCGATTATTTTCTGTTTAGGATTTTTTAAACTGAATAGCAGGGGTAAGATATAGCCTTCGCTAACTCCTTCATTATAACCTACCTCTTCATTACTCAAGGTATTCCTAAGTTGTATAAAACCGTCTGGAGATAGCAAGAATAAGCTAAACTAATACGTCATCAGAGTGTAAAGGCTAATAACGTGTCATACGAATAAATAAACTGGTAAGGAAGAGGTGTAAGAGATTCTCCTAAGTTGGCGAGAATATAGACCTAGTGGTACTTGTCATGTGGAGGAGGGCAGCGCTCTTTATACTTACGGCCACGGTAGGTTACATCATCATCATGCGTCATTATCTCTGTCAGAGAAGTTGATCGGAAGTTAAATATTCACCATGTCAGTATAATGTCATCTTCACTATTACCATCACCATCATTATCTTCACAACGGATCATCAACACTGTCATCATCATCATTACTACGTCCGCCAACGAAGCTGGACGGATGTTATATTGTATATTCACTCGAGAGCTGTCTGTCTGTTTGTTTGTGTACAGGATACCTAAAAAGAAACTGTTATCGGATTTCAAAGTTATTTGGTGGATTGGTGTGCAGTGGGTCAAGGAAGAATGGATTAGATTTTGAGGTGGATTCTATCCGTATGTAGAAATAAATAATAAAAATTACTTGAATTGGAGGAGATATGCGCTCTCTGATATTATGTAATAGGACAGGCTAAGACCGTAGAATTAATGGCGGAGGTATCAGAGCTCTCTGAATGCTCTGTAGTTACCACCATAACCTTCTTTTCTAGTTGCCGTACATTTTTGGTAATAGGTCACATTAGACAGAATATTTAAAAAAGTAAAAATAAAAAATATACAGTATATATGCAGGCAACTGTAAAAAAGCAAATATTCAGTATTTCAATATGAAAGCTAAAGTAGGGAAAAGTGAGAGATGCCACGTTAATATATATATGCAGGTAACTGTAAAAAAGCAAATATTCAGTATTTTAATTTGAAAGCAAAGGGAAAGAAAAGTGAAAGATGCCACGTTATTCTTACCGTTTTTCCTGTTCCACGTTCTGCCCTCCTCTTCAACTTTTTTTTGTCATTTTATTTGCTTAGATTTCATTCATTCAGACTCCCAAAACAAGAACTTTGCCATCTTCCCCATCTGCGTATGTCTACTTAAAAACATGCATCGTGATTTGTTTTGTAGTGCAGTCACATTTATAAGTATGACTTGTTCCTTTCAGTGTTGATTTCCTGATGAATATATCTGCCATACTGTATATTCGAGAAAAATAACATCGCTTCACTTTTTAGTCAAAAAATTATGAAACTGGAGGACGAAGGACTTGAAATGCTGTGTAGAATTAATGTCTTGTTTCGGAAACTGTTCAACGTGTATTGTTGTGCCACCAATTAAAGTAGGCCAATTAGCATCAATCCGAAAGCTGTATTGCTCGGAATTACCAGACACATTAAGACAGATGGAAGGATATCCCTCAGAACTTTTTTTTTTTTTAATGTAGATATCTCGATAGTTTTCTATTGATTGTACAACAAGATATCCTCACCTCTACTGCGACATTCGTGTACCCAACTTTAATTTTTGCAATGTATACTTTTAATCAGAAGTGCCTATACACCTCGAAAATGTGGAAATTTAATGAGAACTTGTAAAATTGTTCAGCAGTAGTCTGGCTTTATTATAGTCTATTTTTTTGGCGTGGAGCCCCAGAAGTGTAAAGGGTTATCATATGTCCTCTGTAACCTCAGTCCCAGCTTGCATTTTCATTACATTTTGTGTGATATACAGTATACTGTAAACATCCTGCGATAAAGAAGCTATTTTTTTTTTTTTTACTATCAGTGTTTGGCATTTGTAGCTTGTGTGTGTGTGTGTGTGTGTGTGTGTTTTACGTACTTATTTTTGTTCAGCAGCAATGACCACAACTGTTACACTGTAAGGTTTTGTATTTTCATCCGTTGACTCTTAGGCAATGACACTAGAAAATTTTGGTCATTTTAAGGATATCCATTTAGAACTGATGGAATTGGGAAAGGCTATGTTTGACACCATTTCAGAATAATCTTCCTTACTATATGAACAGTTTGTCCGAAGAGAGAGAGAGAGAGAGAGAGAGAGAGAGAGAGAGAGAGAGAGAGATGACTGTACTGAAGGGGGTCAATTAAGTTCAGTCCAATCCTCAGCTCTTCTTTTTCCTGGCTGGGCGGCTGGATCCGCTTAAAGATCCTCACAAGTCCCACCTCCTGTCTCGCCTTCGTGGACCCCTTCAATACGATGACCCGGCCTTTCTTGCCCTCCTGCGCCGCTCCTACCTCATTCAACCCTCACCCCTGCCCTACGCCCTCCTGCGGGATCAGACTGAGTACCAGGCCAAGGTCTACAATTCACATGTGTATATGGACTTTGCGTATACCAAATTGCAGAAGCTGTTGCTGGAGGTGAGTGTTTAACCAGTCCTCGCCCCCCCCCTCTCTCTCTCTCGATTAACCCTTACCTGTACCGTACTGTAAATGATTACGTGTGGTATGGAAGAGGAGAGATACACGAATAAATCATAAAAATAAATGAAGGAAGCTGGTGAGGAGATGCACATGATAAAGGTGTCTTTGTAAATAAAAGTGACAGTTGTTTCTGAAATTACTGTTATGGATATTGTAGACCCAAGGGATGGAGACGGTAATCCCAAAGGCATGACTGGTGAATTAATGAATGAGTGGCACATTTCTTGTAGCATTTTGTTGACCGCTACACATATTTGTCTATTTCCTCTTTCTGTCTAGCTACTGTCACTTCAGAAAACGAGAAAAAGACTCTAGGCTGTTAATGGTGCGAGCAGATTGTTGTTTCTAGGCTACCCGATTACTATACAGCTGTAGAGTGAAACCTGTGTTGGCGAGGGACGCCTGCAGGTGGTGGCATTGTCATAGCCGGACGGCTCCGCTGCCCGGTTGTACAACGTCCCTCAACTCCCTCCTTGTCCCCCGAAGAGAATATACTGATTTGTACAGTTTGATCTTAGCCAAAAGGCCGAGAAGCGATATAGTGAACTGTAGTAGGATAATTCCAGCCTACAGTCCACAGGGTTCAAGTCCTGATGAGCTTGGGATCACAACAACGGAGAGGGAGCTGTGAGAACCGGAGGACATTTGTATAAACTTTCCCAATCTTAATTTATGTACGAGAATGCTTACATATGGACTACCATTGTATTCACTCATACAACTACCAAAACACTTCACAGTCAAATTAGAGCCAATATTGAAACCCAAAAAGTTCGAAAAACCAAACGATCTGTGATAATAGTTAACTGGAGAATAGTTTATCGTGTGAGTTGCCCAGGAAAACTCCATGTCTGTCCAGGGATATTGTAAAACTGGTGCCTGATATTAAGCTATTCAGCCTGAGTCCGCTTTTTTGTTTTTATTTATTTATTTATTTTTATATTGCCACGGCTAAACGATTGTATTTGGTTTGGAGAGATCCCTCATCAAGAAGCAGAGAATGAATTTTATCTCATCTTTAAACTTTTCAGTCTGATGACGTATTTGGTATTCTTGCTATCTGCAGACTATTTTGTTCATCTTAGGGGAGACTCATCGAACTGGTTATCAGATATTGCCTTCTTAAATTCCATCCACTACTAGAGCTCTCCCTTAAAATGAATAAAATAGTCTGGAGGTAGCAAGGATATACCAACAGAATACATCACCGATCTGAAGACGTTATTGTTCGTGGCACATTTTTTCATTTTTTTTTTTTATGATGATATATTGTCACAGGTGTTCTCTGGTGAAGGTCCTGGGTTCTTCGTCGAGGCGGGAGCTGTGGACGGTGAATTCCTGTCCAACACCCTCTTCCTGGAACGGGACTTTAGATGGACGGGATTGTTGGTTGAGGCGGACGGGGACATGTACAGGAACCTTCTACTGCGCCACAGAAAGGCTTGGTCGTGCCACTGTTGCCTCTCCCCGCATCCTTACCCCTACAGGGAAGTTCTCATCAAATACAGTGGGCGAGCAGATTCACAGCCGGGGACGTCAATGTATGCGAGGGGTCATGGGGTGCTGCAGAGCCATGAACCTGTGTCACCCTTGAAGCTCAGTGGCAATATGATTGATGGGAAAGCACTTCCATTATACGAGTCAGTTCAGTGTTTCCCTTTGGCATCACTTCTCCTCGCCCTTAACGTCACATACATCCACTTCATTTCCCTAGATGTGGAGGGCGCGGAAATGAACATACTATTATCCTTGCCCTGGGACCAGTTCACTGTAGATGTGTGGTTAGTCGAATATTTCCCACCCAAATTTCACAGTCACGAGTCACACGGGAACTCCTTCAGTGTGCAGAACAAGGGACAAACTGATAACTACGAACATGAAAGCGCATATGTAGTTAAACGTGCTGACACGTTACCAGGCCAATCTAACCCAGTTACCACCAATACTCAGACTCCTATAAATTCCAAAGACAGTGATGATCCGATTTCCTCTTCCCGAACCTACCCCCAGACCCCAACCACAACCCCCTACCATCAAACATTATCAGAAGCAAGGGAAAAAGAGGATTCAAGCTTTGTCGAGTTTTTCACGTTGAAAGGTTATGACCAGTACCCCATGGATACAGCCGACATGATGCACAACTATCTTTTTGTCAGACGGGGCTCACAAATACACCGTAAACTGAAAAGGTATGAAATGATTTAAAAGGAGCATAATAGTTTTTTTTTTTTTTTTATACCATGGTGTGCTTTCTTGTTGCTCAGGTAGCATGAAGTTTCCGGCAATATACCTCTTTCGTTCATATACTCAAACTGATCATAGATACCTATCACCTTCGTAAACTTTCATGGGTTACATCGTTAAGATGCTTTCTATAACGTGCTACTTAGAACCTTAGAGGAAACCATAAAAAAAAAATGTTATCGGCTGTGGCTGCATGTATTGTCTTGAATAGTAGGTTGCACCTCTAAGAATTAGACCCCATTATTTTACCTGAATGCCAATTATTATTTTACAATGAATATAAATCTGCAGGTTATTTGTTTAAGTGAACTTGCTGCAGTTTACCTCTTAAGGTTTCATTGATTAGTACAGTGAATCCCTAAGGCTACAGCAGCAGTTCTTTATGGGTATTAATGCGACTTTTATCCCAGTTAGTATGATAAACTTTATAATACATTCTAGCGACTGTCATATATTATTTACCTGAGATGAGATGCCCTCAGACTGATGAGGTCATGAGGTTTGCTGTAGCTAAGAAATTTATGGAGTCATGTGGCCCCAGTGAGCCCCATGACTTTCGTGAATGTATTTCGATTATAAACTTCTTTGAATGAATACTACTTTGCTGCAGTGAAAAAGGCATTTGTATCAGAGTGAACAGATAATTGTAGCACTCAGGTGGAACCATACTAAGCAGATTCTCTGTTAGTCATCAGAAGGAAATTGTACACTCATTGCAAAATTGACAAAAGCCAATGTACGTAACGTATTCGCACAATATTCCTTCTCAGCTCTGTTTCATGTACACCAACAGCGATTGAGCAACTGACCATGGAAGCTGTCAGATCTGTTCTAGAGCAAGGAATGCTAAAAATATTGCTGTTTATGATCGGGTTACCTAGGGAAAGCTGAACCTCGGAACTTATGTCTTGCCTTTGCCACTGAAGCAAAATTGGTACTGTATTTCCAGGGGCATGCCCAGTTTATGAAAAGAATATAACATTTATCCTACTAACCTGTTTTATTTTCCCCATTAGTATTATTATCTTTTTATGGTGCATAGTTTCTGTGGTTTAGCCTCCCACCTCAAAAACATACCTTTTAATCCCAATCATTCCTCCTTCATACCTATGTTAGTCTTATCATGGTCCAAGCATTTGTGCGTCATGCATCTTGACAGCCGTGTGGGGGGGAGGGGGAAGTGGGAACTTGTGTAAATAGTCAATGTAGTTGTGGGGGCAGTGCCACACCAATGCTCCAGCCCATTCATCCCATCTCATCCAGGATTATTTTTATCCTAACACAGAATCACCAAGCGCCAATGTCCAGCAGGCTCGCTACTCTCCTGACATGACTCTTGCGACTTTTGGCTATTTCCTAAACTGGAGATGCCGCTGAAGGATTCGAAATTTGAGGACAGATGCAATATCTCTGTGAGCAGACAGATCGTCATCCGAAGGATTTGCCTTCACACTGAGTGTCTCTAATAATTTCAATTTTTAAATAAACCTGTGGTAAAGCATGTGGCTGCAAAAATGCACACACAGAAGGGGATTCTGTATCCCAAATTCAAATCGCACGACAAAAAAAACTCTGGTGTATATTAGACAGAACCATGTACTGGTTGCGGAAGGAACTTTAGGTGGGCAGCTTTGAAATAAACCATGTTTGACTGGTATGTTCGACTATCCGACAGCTTTTTAACGGCAAACGGTTTAGGCTGTCAGTGGGGATACCGATAATTGCATTCGAGTATGCAAGAGGCAATATACAAGTTCTAATTACAATTATCTACCCGTTAACTGAAATGAGTATGCAGATCAACGACAGGATGAGAAAATTAAGATAACGTTTCCATCCTCATGTCATCACTGTCTTCATTACCATCAAACAAATCCTAACGAAGTATTGCTTTAACTCCTTCGGTATAGTGACGGTCTATTTCGTTTGATTTTTGACATCCCCAGACTCTGATGAGACTTTCTGACTGAAAGAGTTGAAAACAGCCTTCTGTAACCCTTCCAGCTGAATACTATTGGAGCCAGCAATAAAAATAAAAATAAAACAAGTTCATTGGGTTAAACTAAATGGTGATAAAGGATTTATTACACTAACAAAATAAGCAGAATTTCAAAGGTGGAGGGAGGTAACGGGGATATTAACATCTCAGTTTATCTGTTGCACTTTCTCGTAAGATTTTCGCAACCTTAAAATAACATTTGACCCGTCAGACTTCTTAGCTCAGATTTTCTCTTACGTAAAAAAAAAAAAATCTTCCTAAACCATTCGTAAACCACTTTGTGACTTCTTCCCGCGACCTCAAAATTCTCAGTTTATTACCCCCGCCAATAAAGTTGGGGAGGATATGTATTCATCCGTGTTTGTTCGTTTGTCAGTTTGTCGACAACATATCTCAAAAGTTATTGATGGATTTCAATGAAATTTTGTCGAAATGTGGGTCATGGGCCATTCATTATATTTTGGTGGTGACCTGAGTTGGAGTCCCGGTTCAGGACTTTTTTTTTTTTCCCTCGCAAATTACTTCAAAATGCTATTGATGGAATTTAACGAAATTTTGTGGATATGAGGATCATGGGGCAAGGAAGAGGCGATTACATTTTGGTGATGAGATGAGTTGTCTGATTTAGGCGTTGGCGGAAGTATGCACCTACGAATGCGCTTGTTACATGAAGTTTTACTGCACATCATAACACATTCACCACATGCACATTACAGAACAGTGAGACCAGGGGCGTCCGGAGGATTTCTCAGAAGGGGGGGCAGAATAAAAGAAATTATACATATATGTACGGTTATATTAAAATACACATACTCCAAATAGGTATAGGCATATACTTACATGAGTTACATGACTTAAATGCATAGAACTGCATATGCTGATATGCTATAACTCAAAGGAACGAAAATATACGTGACGACCTGGAAAGTTCCAAACACTTTGGAATTCCAAGGGGGGGCAACTGCCCCCACTTGCCCCCCCCTCCCCTCCGGACGCCAATGAGTGAGACTTTCACAACACTCATATTACAGAGGTCACACCACCAACGATGATATATTCACCACATGCTTCTCGCAACATATTCACTACATAAACATCATATCACAGACACTACGAGAGGTGTACGGTATGTAGGACTGCTGAGCCTTGATAGCAGGCTGTGAAGCCTATGCCCAGAGTTGGCCACATTAAAAAAAAAAAAAAAAAAAAAAAAGAGAGAGAGAGACTACGTGCATCTCATCACATTCACCACATACACACCGCAGCACAGTCGCCATATGCACATCACAAACTGTAGTCACTACATGCATCTTACGACATTCACTACATATGCATGACAGCACAGTCACATTATTAACATGTAACTGTACCTTGATTGTCTGGAATGCGTAATAAAAATAATGAACAAGTAATTTCGTATGATATTTGCCCATATATACATACCAAATCGAGTAGTACAATTCAAATTAAGCACTGCAACAATATCTCTGTCAAACATTAACAACAATTACCATAAATCAAAGTCTAATATAGTCATTATCCTCTAAGTGATAAATAATCCTTACATATTTGCTAAAAATTTACCACACATA
Source organism: Birgus latro (assembly GCA_018397915.1). Classification (NCBI taxonomy): domain Eukaryota; kingdom Metazoa; phylum Arthropoda; class Malacostraca; order Decapoda; family Coenobitidae; genus Birgus; species Birgus latro. The sequence goes on along the minus strand of JAGKTI010000733.1, from coordinate 91,004 downwards.
GCAAAGAACGTAGAGCACCGCACAGTTTACATGTAAGACAAATTACGTGATGTGAATCACTGAGACAAACATAAGGTTACCAGAGAACTAAGAGACGATTGCCCAGTCATTGTGTATCACCTGTAAGGGTATGGGCAAAACAATGGTCAATAGGCACCAAAAGAGCTATATCCCGATAATCAAACTGATGAGGAAATAATTACGTAAAAGGAAATGCAGTACGAATACTGGGTGAACAAAAGAGTAAATAAATTAGACAATGTAGAAGTAATATTTTCTAAGCTGAAAAGAGGCAATATTTTGCATCACGCCAGGAACGATATTCTAAAAGGGAGGAGACGGAGCATAACACACTCCTTTAATAACACTTCAGTTACTCCTTAGCATCGGCCACCCCTCCAGGTGTTATGGCGAAGGTGGCCTCATTCTCTGGCAGCTCCGGACTGTCGTAGATCTTGGCAATGCGCGTCTCCCCTCGACCTTTCCTCAGCATGACGCGGGTGGTGGAGGCATGGGCTAGGATGTGGCCCCCGATAGGTTTCTTAGGGTCGGCTTGGAAGGACATGGCGGCCCCGGGGTCGGCTGTCATCTGGTTGGTGATGTAGACTGAGACATTGTATTCCTCACTGATCTTCTGCAGTCTGGACATGTACTGTGCCAGACGCTGTTGCCTGTCAGCCAGTTCCCCTCGCCCACTGAAGTCAACTCTGAACAGAGCCATAACTGAGTCGATGATCAGGAGTTTGAAGATACCTGGCTCCTCGTGGAACTGGGCAGCCACGTGATCCAGGATGTCAAACTGGTGCTCTGAAGTGAAGGCACGGGTGTACAGCACGTTATCTAGCACTGCCTCCTGCTCCAGGTTGTATCGGTCTGCAATACCGCGGAGCCTGTCAGGGCGGAAGGTATTCTCTGTGTCGATGAAAATCACCTGTTGTAAAAGAATCAGAATCATAAATGTGAACTTGACCATTAAACTCTTGTACACAAAAACTTTATTTAGTTCTTCTGAAGGTGTTGTGTACGGAACGAATGTTACTGATATGAACTATGAGTTTGAAACTTGCAAACTTCAACGGGAATTTTGATTTTCAACTTCCAAACAGACTAACAGTACCATCATGTCACCGATAAACTACAACTTGACCTAAAAGAGTTCTCTTTTCTTGAAACCAAAACGAAGTCGGAACATGCATTATTTTATGTTTTTTTATTTTTTTATTTTTTTTTTTATGACGTATAGACTGCTAATGGCTCTGATGAATATGGTGTAGGGAGTAAGATAGCATATTAATCAAGAATAACTTACATCCCTCCTTCAATTCTTTTATCCTTTAATACTGCTGTACTCTACAATCCAATGGT
>JAGKTI010000733.1:79119-89227 GCA_018397915.1 Birgus latro | reverse complement strand
GTGTGTGTGTGTGAGAGAGAGAGAGAGAGAGAGAGAGAGAGAGAGAGAAAGTTGATCACACTCGCCTTTCCTCCCATGTAAGTCCCAGCCTCGTTGGGTATCTGAGATGTAACACAGAGGGTATGGGCCAGCTGCGTCTTGCCTGTACGGAACTCCCCGAACACCTCCGTGATGGCCATGCTCTCTATGCCTCCACCGAGAAGTGTGTCCAGCTCCTTGGATCCCGTGCTCACTCGGAACACCTGCTGCCTCCGCTCACACATCACCAGCGCTGTTACGAAGCTCTCACCTCCGCTCAGTTTGGCTGCCACCTTAAGTTCAGAAAGGTTTAGGATTAAAACCTGTCGAGTGCAAGCGGGTCATTAAGGCAGAGAGTACATTTTTGCTAAGTCTCTGAATTCCTCTAGAACAGTGCTATTCAACCTAAGTGGACGGTTCATCTTAGGGTTGACGAAATTTGTGAGGTGTGGACGGCAGTCTCAGGGTCGACTGAGGTTTGGACGCAATTTTAAAGTGATTCGTGTTCAAAAAATATGTTGTATACTTATCCTGGTCTCGTGTGCTTTTACTGTTGATGAGGCTAGTCATTTCTAAGTTTAATATAATCATGTTGAATTAACTACAATAAAATAAATTAGGACTGATGAGGAAGAATAGTGTTACAACATTGGATTATTTATGGAAGCAGATCCACATATAGCAGGTCATGCCCATCTGTTTCTGCAATAAAGATGACTAAATTACTGTAGATAGTTGAAATAATAGTGAATATTTCTTTTAATATATTTGCCCATTTCACCGACTGTCCTGCCATATAGTCCAGAGAACAAGGATCTGACTGGACAGGTAAAAGGCGTGTATGCAGATGCCATCATCAATATCTGTGTGAGCTAGGACTATCAGTGTCAATTTTACGAAACCAAGGAAAAATATTGCCTTTCTGAACGTGGATTTGTTCTTCCGGGGCGCACTTGCTGGTCGTCTCAACCCTAAACTTCTAATGGCAAACAAATTACGACAGCCAGACCACTGAATCCTAAAATCATTCATGCCTATACCCTTTTTACCTTAACCTGGCCCATGTTTTTGTCCCTTTGCAGCTTATTTCATGTAGTTCAGTGGCAGATTAAGACACTACTGAACTCTAAATTCTTTCCACAGCGCCTCTTAATGGCTAGCATCATAATTTATAGTTAGTCTATTCTTACAACTCAGCATTCAAGATAGAGTTATGGCAAAATTAGGCCAAGTTAGAGTAAATAGAGTACAGTAATGCCTTCCGCAATATAACTTTCTTCCTTTATTTTTTCGTTGTTTCATAATGGCAATAATACGATCAACATTTTATATCAAAACTGAATTACACTGCCTTGTGCAATGGTTGGTAACACAAGAAAGATAAATTACTTGTTTTTCTTCCCCTTAGAACAGATGTCACACACTCACACACACACACGGCCATTCCCGTGGGTTGGGTTCAGGCAGGATCCATGTGACATCTAAAAAAAAAAAATCCCTGTGGAAATAGTATGGGGGGGGGAGAAACACCGTTTCTTTATGAAAACTGGGAGAACGCCATACCCTCTCGTTCCATCTCCATCAAGCTATGTGAAGATTTTTGGGGAACTTTATCACATATTACAGTTTGTCGAGAGAGAGAGAGAGAGAGAGAGAGAGAGAGAGAGAGAGATTCCATACTTATTAGCTTAATTCATAATGTGGCGTTGTACATGTTAATGAGTCTTGTTTTTTAGCAGCCGTGATAGCGAGCTGGTATTGTTTCCAGTTTCTCTGTCTGTAACCCACGAGAATACGACTCATTACTCCTCTGGACTGAGATTCATAACCAAACTTACAATTATCTCCCGCCTGTAAATATGATTTTCTGTTTTTACCAGGTGCGATAGCGGAGATTGTATTGTTTTCAGTTTGTCTGTGTGTTTGATAGCACGATAGCTCAACATATCATCTCAAAATTTTACAAGTGTGTACTAAGGGATGAAAATCTCGGACGAGTTTGAAATTGGTGAAAGTTGGTCGAGGTAAAGGTCAAATTCCGAGTCGCGCTAGATATGTATCGGCTCGCGCGCTGGTGTGATTCTCCCCTTTGGGAGCCTCTAGTTTTTTTATTTTTTTCTTCCATTTTGACTTTCACCCTTCTTTTATATTAGATTCTGTGCATAGTTCTCAAGGAACTATTCATTGTTACCTTGTTTGTTCGAGGAAGAGTGATGGCAGGAAAGCTCACAGCTCGTAAACTTATGGGAATTCAGTGGTGGTATTTATTTATTCATTTATCTCCTTACCGCCAAACGATTTTAGTCAGCTGAGAGAAGCACCCTGACAACTAAAGATTAATACAATGGCTTCTGCAGTTTTCTCTCATCAGAATTTTGCGGTAGTCAGATACAAGCAAAGTGAGATATCCGCAGTTGAAGGGATTAATGTGTAACTGTGTATAAACTTAATTTACATATTACTTATTATAGCGACCACTGTTAATTGCATTTGCGGTAAAACATTCTCACAGAAATGCCTACCTCTTTTATTTTGTCAACTTTGGCTTCTGATAGTCCCTTTATAGTGCACATCTTGCGTCGCGTTGTCATCTGGATCCCGCGGACGGTGCAGATGCCAGCGGTTTTTAGCTTCTTTATATCTACTGCATTGATTCCGTGTGCTTGCAACTCATCGATGTCGGTGAAGAAGCTCACATCTTCTTCCACAACAGCTTCCTCGACGTCCAGCGCCTGATCAGCCATCGTGACGTGTTACAAAAATGAGCGGGAACAGAATCAAATGGAAGAGACTGCGCGACACTGAGCATGTTTCCCACCAAACAGTACGAAGGGCAAAAATACTTTTTATAGATTTGGAATAGTTTCCACTTTGTATTTTATCAAATGTATGTGCTATTTTTTTCTGAGTATCGTGATGAAAATATACATATTAATGCCAGAGTTGATAATTTTATATGGTGAAAGCAAATGAACATATCCTATTCATGTGCTTGTAGTGCGGTAAGGAATGTTTTCACATTTTGTATGTTGATGCTTCATTACTTAGCCTCAGCAACTGAGGAGTAATACGATTTATTGAGAGAAGGGCTCGTAAGCGCTTGAAAGGGCCAAAGATAATGTGACCATTTTCTGTAATTTACATCTATATTGAATATGAATGGTCAGGGGAAGTTGCCGCATTATTATCGACGTGGAGTAAGTGGTTTCCATTTATTACAGATATACCATGTGGTAATAAATTATTAAAGACAAGATAAAATAAAATAGCAGTATATTCTGTCCTATAAAGTTTGGGACGAATTATGATAAATTAAATGGGAATTGCCGTAAAATTGTATTATGAGAGTAGGAACATGGCGGACATTAACCTCAAGAAGTGTAATACCGTTTGCAGTTAATCTATATTAGTTCACGCTATTTGTATATTTAATATAAAATGTATTCCGTCATTTTTGTTTAAGAAATTACGTTTATGAATGTATGATCAGTGGAAAAAGAAAGTAACAAAATACATTACTCTTGTGTTGTGGAAAATGTGGATAGCTTACGATGTAACCGCAGCCATCACGGGTTGTGTGGCTTGTTTACCTGTGTGAATTATATTGGAAATTCAATGTATTTAACATGAGATCACAGGCATTTATATAGTCACAGTTTATCCAGACAGAACTGCGTCGCCAAAGAATACAAGAAGATGGCAGAGTAAGTACCAGAAAAGAAAAAAATTGGCATAACTGCATCAGGCGTCATTGAGAACTCTAGGTGTCATATACCCTAGAGACCGTACCGTCATTTGTGTGATATAGTGGAGTTATTGTGGATGAACGGCATTTAGCTCGTGACATCGGTGTTTTGGTGTACATAGTATGATCGTTCATGCTGTATTTTATGAAAGTTCATATATGTGCAGAATGTGAATATACCTGGAATGCGACTTACTGGTTTATTACGGTGGTGTCAAACTAATCCATCCCAAGGGCCACACTTCAGTTCTGTTGATCGTCTGAGGGCCAAGTCTACTAAACCAGCATAGGCTTAGTATGATATACTTTGGTTAGGTAAGATTTGGTTTGGTTAGGTAAGGTTAAGTTAGGGTAGATTAAGTTGCTACATAATACAGTGATTGCGAGGTTAGTTTGGGACCGGTAGGTTGTATAGATTTGGTTAAGTTAGGTTAGGTTCGTTACATTAAGCTAGGTAAGTAATATGTGATAGAAATTAATGCTAACTGAAAGAATTGCATAAAAAAACATGGGAAAATAATTTCATGAAGTCAAAATGAACGTAAGCAACAATAAAAGTATTATGTTAGATAAGTATCATTTAGGTTAGGCAAGGCTGGGTTAGGTTAGGATAGGTGAGGTTTTGTAATGAAAAGTGCAGTTAATTTATTACCGGTACATGTAATTTTGTGACAGACTATTAACACCCCATATTATCAATTTCAACTGATGACTACCCTTTCTAACAACTTTTATTGCCATTCATCATAAGCTACAATAACCAGTGACCTCAGATACCGTAGGTGTAGAAAAAATACGCTAATACCAGTCAAGCAAGTATCAGCTCGCCCAAAATTGTGGTATTCATGTCCCTGGGAACCTAGACCAGCATGTTTACGTTTTGCACTTCTGAATTTATCAAATTTGGAAATACTGTTTCAGATTTCTGTCAGACTAGTGAACTAGCACACTGTACAGTGCATTATTACTTTAAAGTGCTTGCAAATTTTAAATTTGCAATATAAAATTGGAAACTTGTTGAATGAAAATAATACCAGTATAATAATACGGCAAAGCCACAGCCTTTTCATATGTTTAGAGAAGTTCGATACTCCTTGTAACCCATCTAGTGGCATTGGCTTCTGCTTCAAGTTATTGATAGTATTTAAATAAAAATTTTGTGACATTCACTAAAAATTTATTCAGATGGTCCAGTTAGTGGTAGTTTATAAGAGTCATGTGTGCTCTCAACTGGAAAATCACCCTTGTGGAATGGGCGTGGAGAGGTTGCACTAAAACATTTGGACAAAATTCAAAACAAAGCTGTTAGAGTTGTTAATAACCCTGCTATTACAAATAATCTAGCTACCTCCCCTACGGTCTCAGCTGGAATATTGCTTAGCCATGTGGAATGGATGTGGAGAGGTTTTACTAAAACAGGCAAAATCCAGAACCAAGCTGTTAGGATTATTAATAACCTTGCTGTTACAAATAAATTGCCGGTACCTTCCCTGCAGATAAGAAGGAATGTTGCCTCCTTGCATTATTTTACAGCAAATGCTCAGACGAAGTTGCATCCATTGTGCCACCTCTCCATTCCTTCTCTATGAAGTTACAGTACTTTTTGTCTTCACACACAAAGTTGGTGTTTGAAACAAAATGCCTGAGATTTTTAGTGAACCAAATACTGGTACTGGGTACATTAACCTTCGAGAAATGTCTTGACGAACAGTTGAAGTTACAAGACTGTTCACAGCCACACAGTAGAAATGCAGAATTAAATTTATATGATAAGAAGCTTCATGAAGAACTTTTCTACAATAATCTGCAGTAGATTTTATTTGATTTAACTTAGGCATAGTTACCTAACCTGGGCATACTTTAAACTGAATTAGGTAAGGTAAGGTTAGGCCTAGATCAGTTGTGGATAGACTTGGTGAGGGTTAGTGGACTTTGTTTCTAATCCTTCAGTGTGAGGGGCTTTTCCAAGCTGATGATTAAAAATGTCTGGTATTAGCAGAATCAGAACTAATATAATTTTACTAACGAGGCTAATTACTGTTTACTGATGGTAATGCTGTATCACTGTATCTGCAGCTTGGAGGAAGAACTGATTGGAGAGGACTTGGACTATGAGTATGACCTCGATGAAGAAGAAGAGGAAGCTCTGCTTGCTGGGGATCAAGTGGTTGAGGTAAGATGAGAACTACATTTGTAGCCCTATGAGTGTGTGCCATTCTGAATGTGAGATGTTGGTGTGGCATTAAAATATAAAGTACCGTAATGATTTTGCAAGACCTGTAGAAGTGGATAGTTTTCATAGTGTATTTGGCCACAGTAAAATTACTAGTGTAAGGTTTAAAAATACAGTACTGCAATGAGATGATTTTGCCTGGTATTGTATATAAAAAAAAAATACAATAAGAAACTTAATTATAAAGGGCAGTATAATAGCTATGTGCATAAAATGTATGACCATATGGAGAACATTGATATGTCCAGGATTGTGAAAAAGGCACCAGTATTCGTTAGTGATCAAGTGGAAGACAGTGATGGTGGAAATTGATGGATATTGAGAGTTACTGAAATTTGCTAGGATGGATTGGCTCTACTTCATTGGTGTTGTATATTGATGTGTCCTAGTAGGTGAGATAATGCCAAAACCAGAAAAGAAAAGAAAAAAGTGAGCTGTTGTGACAATATTCCCCAAATCGTTATGAGTATGAGAGGATCTGAGAAATTTTATTGCTGGTCTGTAGGCAACGAAAGACCAAGTTGAAACAAGGAAGAAATTGTATGCCTAGTATACAGGGCATCCCTTTGGAATGTTTGGGAAAACCCATCACCGAACCAGGGTATTGGTTACTGGGGACGTTAAAACATAGAAGGTATAGGGATGTGTTTGGGAGCCTTGGGATCCCCCCAAATCAATTCCAAAACCCACCTAAATGAGTCCAAAAACAAGTTTCTAGCTCACCTAAACCTCCAAGTAGCTTTAAAACAAGCTAAATCAAGCCTAAAAGAAGTTTATAACTGATGTAAACCCAAAAGTAAAATCTGGAAATCATCAAAAATAAGTCTGGAAAAAAATCAAACTTAGTAAACTGTACCCAGATATAGCAGTGTTCACCCCACCTGTGACTAAAACACATTTCTTGAAGTCTAGAAACAGTTTATTAATCAACCTAAACACAAAAATTAAGTCTAAAATATCATGGAAATCGGTTTAGAAACCCATCGAATAACCGGGGACTGGCCATCGATAGGTGGGGAAGGGTGTTAATTTTTTTACATCACAAAGATGGGGTATTGCATAGAGGGGAATCATGTAGCAGGGTATTACTGTATTTTTTTGTGGCAAAATCAGAATTTTGAAGAAACTGACTGTTGTAGGGACTAAATGACAAAAATTAAAGAAATCAGTATAATACCGGTATAACATATTGCTATTGACAAGTCGAAACAACAACAGTAAATGGCCAATACAGTATTAAATATATCAGTAGAATACCGTTATATTGCCGTTGGCAGGTCACAGCAACAACAATAACAGAATTTGGTTACTATCAAAATCACATCCCAAAGCTGTAAATGTAGCAAAAACATCACTGTATTGACTAAACATGTGAGGTGGAGATTTGAGGGACCCCAGAGGTACAGTAATTTGAATCCTTGAATGTCAGCACTCATCTGGTTGGAGTTTTTGATACAGTACCTACAGAATGAATATGAATTACAGTCTTAGTAGGTAAAGGTTTATTATCATCGTCATCATCATCATCATCATCTAATCCTGTTTTGCCTCACAAGGAGCATAGGAGCCCAGGGCTAGGCAAGTGGGTCCTGACATTTAGATGAGAGTGACCAGCCTCAATCATTCCTTGAGTGGCATTATGTGAGCAGTAAACCATTATTATTATATTACTAGGAGCTTTCTTGGCTGATTGAAAATGTGTGGTTTAAGCCCACATAAAATTTTTAGTATACCAAAAGCAGAGAAAGGGATATTTGAGATAGTTTTTGAAGCATTTGACTTGTGTGATTTATGCCAATTGAAGAAAATAATCTGATGTTAGCCCAAATTTGTGGTAGGTGGGGGCGCTTACCATCCACTCACTCATGTTGTGCTGTCGGCCCTTTCCTCTCCTCCATCCTTCTTTCCTTCCATCCTCTTCTGTCTTTCTTTCCTACGTTCTTTCCTCATCCTTCTGCCTATGGGTGACTTTATGCCCTCTTCTGTCTTTCTTTCCTTCATTCTTTCCTCTTCCTTCTGCCTGTGGGTGACCCTACACTGAGTGACAAGCCAAATGGTTTCCTGTAAACCAGGAAACCATTTACTATGCTGGGTGGTAATCATATAACCAAGTTTTGACACCTGGTGGTTTAGTGGGTAATTACAGCGCTCCAGTCATTTGAGATGGTGAAGGTTTATATCTGAGGGGTGGTTGGGGTTTATTGCTCACGTAATGCCACTCAGGGATGAGTGAGGCTGGTCACTTTCATCTTAAATGTCGGGACCAACTTGCCTAGCCCCGGGCTCCTACGCATCTCATGAGACAATATAAGATTGGATGATGAATGATTGTTAGCCCAAATAAAATTCCTAGTTCTTGCAACCACAGCAAAAAAGTTATGATTCGAGTCAAAATTCACGTTAGAATACAGTACAGAACAGGCAGGTATTTTGTTAATGATTTGTGTTCATCCCTAGACTGGAGTGGAGGATATGCTAGAGCTGGAGGTGGAGGATGAGTTTGAGGAAGAGGAGGTCGGGGGACAGGTCACCCATACCAAGAGTATCCACAGCCGTCTGCAGCCTCCTGAGACTCGCTATCAGGAGGAGCGTATTGAGAGGGAAATAAGTAGGTTCACACTGCTTTTTTCATCCACCCTAGACTGGTGGTTTGTGTCCTTTTATAGCAGATTTCCCATAACTCTGGTAGAATAAGTAGACTTTGGCACTACATAATTTTAACAGCAGTCTATAACAAGTATTATTATTATTATTATCTATAATGTGTTCACTTTAACTTAAGATCATCTTGCAGCCTCCCAGATGTTTCCCAAAACTCAGTGGGAGAATGAGACAATATCATGGCTGTAGATCATTTCTGTAGCATTACTTTGTGACCAACATCATAGTCAAGTGTATTTTGTCACAGCTTAAAATTCAGAATGAAGAAGTGGCAGTTTTAGGCCAAATTAACACTACTCCGGGCCGGTCTTGTGTAACTTTCCTACCCTGTTCCTGGGCTGGGAGTGTTTCCAGTGAAATACCTGTGCATGTCTGGTGTGTTCACCAAATTGTTGGGCCACATATTTGAGCCGTGAAAAATTGCTAAAAAAATGATTGGCTCAGAATTGGTTGTCCAACAAATGACGCCAATGGTGCGTCATCGGCCCAGAATAGTGTTAAAGTGGACATACTGTACAGTACAGTAAGTTAAGGAGGTAGAAATGTCCAAAACTTTGCATTTATACTTCTTGGTCTGTGACAAATTGATGAAGAACACAGAGCTTGTGACTAATTGTTTTGTTGCAGGCAATGTCCAAGTTGAAACAGAGAACATTGTGGTTGAGGAGGAGGAAGAAGAGGAGGAGGAGGAGAATGAGGAGGAAGGGCGTGGGCGGGACCGGTTTAAAAGTGAACGGTCCAAGATTTCCCTCACCAGTAATAAAGTTGAACGCAATATCCCGGATTCCCTTGGTCAGTAGTAGCACTTTTTTTTTAGTCAGTGTTTTAAGTTAGCTGTTAGTTTATAATGTTGAATTTAATATCCCTAGCCTCCATAGATCTTAATTATTTATATATATATATATACAGTATATATATATATATATATACAGTAGGCGCGGAAAGTATTGACTTTTTTTGCCGGCGTCATTCCTCTTCGCGTTAAGTGAAGTAGGGTCAATACTACCCTCCCCTGTGATGCGAAATGAGCTGATGCTTTTTCAACGGGAGCTGGCAACCCTGCTTGATAGGTTTGGCACCACAGGAGCAGGCTCAGTAATGTTTGGGCAGCCACAGGAGGAGGATTGTCTCTGTGTGTGATGCACCACGAGGGCATGTTTTGACTCAGATAACACAGTTATTTGGTTACCGTCCACATTCTCATCATGCCTAAAGTAACCACAAGCAAGGACAAACGTGTGGACATGATTACTTTATACAAAGCTGGCCACAAACTCCATTTATTGCAAATCAGATGGTGTTAGACTGAGGACAGTGCAGAGACTGGTGAAGCGCTTCAAGGACAGTGGGGAGGCCATTCCTCCCAGTCCACTTCCCAAGCCTGGGAGACCTCGTAAGACAACCTTCAGGACCTGTCAGCTGATCTCAAGGCAAGTTAGCAAGGATCCAAG
>JAGKTI010000733.1:59384-70252 GCA_018397915.1 Birgus latro | reverse complement strand
TGGGTGCTCGCACCCAGGTAAGAGTGAATGGAGCTTTGAGTGATGAGTTTTCCGTGAATGTTGGTGTGCATCAGGGGTCAGTTTTGAGTCCCTTGTTGTTTATCATGGTGCTTGAAGCCCTCTCACGTGACTTCAGAGATGGACTCCCATGGGAGATGTTGTATGCTGATGATTTGGTGTTGATTGCAGAGAATGAAAAGGAGGCGGAGGAAAGATTTAAGAAGTGGAGAGATGGTATGGGGTACAAGGGCTTAAGGGTAAATGCAGATAAAACAAAAGTGATGATATCTAGGGTTGGTGGCGGTACAATCAGAGGAGAGGGAGAGTGGCCATGTGCAGTTTGCCACAAGGGTGTGGGAAGTAATTCCATCTTGTGTAGTGTTTGTGATAAATGGGTGCACAAGAGATGTAGTGGTATTAGAGGTAGACTGCGAGATGATGCTGATTTCATGTGTGCGGCGTGTCGGGGAGAGCAGGTGGAGATTGTTAGGCGTGAGAGGGTTGAACTTGCAGGTGAGTCTCTTGAGTGTGTGGAGGAGTTTTGTTATTTGGGAGACATGTTATGTGCCGGAGGTGGGGCTGGAGTTAGCTCGGTTGCTAGGGTGAGAAGTGGTTGGAAGAAGTTCAGGGAGCTGTTGCCTCTCCTGACATTGAGAGGACTCTCCTTACGTGCTAAGGGGTCTTTGTATGCAGCATGTGTTAGGAGTGTGATGCTGTATGGTAGTGAGACCTGGGCAGTAAAGGAAGAGGATATTCGCAGGTTTAAACGTACAGAAATGACAATGATTAGGTGGATGTGCAGTGCGTCCCTGCGTGCAAGGCCTGGGGGGGCTGGGTTTACGATGGAAGAGTTGAGAGGTAGGATGGGACTGGAGTGTATTGGTGTTGTGATGAGGAGAGGTAGGCTGAGGTGGTTTGGACATGTGGAGAGGATGGGGGATGATAATTGGGTACAGAGGGTGAGAAGTGTTAATATTGGGGGAGGGGTTGGGAGGGGTAGACCGAGAAAGACATGGGACGAGGTCATTAAGTGTGACTTAAGGGTTAAGGGACTGAACAGGGAGGCTGCCAGAGATCGAGCAGCGTGGAGAGCCTCCATTAGGTGACCAAGGCCGACACATGCAAGCATGTTGGAGCCTTCAAAAATGAAAACGAAAACAAAACAATCCTCACCTCATTCTCTGGTTCCATTTCATTTATTTCATGCTTTGTGTCCCTTATCTGTGTGCATAGGGTCTTAAAAAGGTGATTTTCATAGTGATTTTCATGTCTGTTGATGACTTTCAGTAGGCTGTCAACTGCTAAATATTTTCCATACCTCTAAATCCTCATTCTCTGGTTCCATATCATTTATTTTATGCTTTGTGTCCCTTGTTATGTGAATAGGGTCTTAAATAGGTGCTATGCATGTCTGGTAGGGAGGTATATAGGTATATATAATTATATATATATATATATCCATCCATCCATTATCCAATCCTGTGTCGCCCCACAGAGAAGTGTAGGAGCCTGGGGCTAGGCAAGTTGGTCCTGACATTTAAGATGAGAGTGAAATTATATATATATTTATTTTAAGGTACTGGTAACCAGTAATAAAGTTGAATATATTATCTCATTCTCTTGGATTATTATTTACTTATTTATTTATTTATTTTTTGTGGGTAGATGGGTGGGTGGGTGGGGAGGTCTCATCTGAGGTGGTCAGAAGGTTTCTCATGCACTACTGTGGGCATTAGATTTCCTTGTGCCATTTTGTTCAAACAGAGTATGGCATGCCTGTCAGATGTGACATCTATATTGCAGGAGATTTGGGAAAAAATGACCTTATTCTCATACAGAGTTTTCATAGAAATGCATGCTATATATTAATAAAATTCTTTGTTCATATAAATCAGTTTTTGAAAAGCACCATATAACCAACTATGGTGCCTGGTGGTTTAGTGGGTAATTAAGGTGCTTCAGCCGGATTGAGCCTGTGTCTGTTTTTATCCAAGGGGTGGTTGGGGTTTATTGCACATGTAATGCCACTCAGGGATGAGTGAGACTGGTCACTGTCATCTTAAATGTCAGGACCAGCTCAGCTAACCCCTTGCTCTTACGCTTCTCTTGGGGCAACGCAGGATTAGATGATGACCAAGAGGGCTGTAGTCCAAAGAAGGCTTGGGATAAGGTCCTACAAAATGGTTTGATTAGGGGACTGAACAGAAATACTACTAGGGGTCATGTTCCTTGGGGAGATGCCATCCAGGGAACAAGGCTGATACATGCATTTATGTACAAGTACAAAGCCTGTCGGATGGAATAGTTAGGATCATATGATTTTCCAGGGAGTGTAGTCTTGATAGTCATCAATAATTTACTTACCTCACCATGATTTAGATACTATTTTTTCTCTGACTTTCCCCTATTACTGATAGAAATGTGGCCTAAAATTATCGTTGGTAGACCTTGTGAGAAGGTTATTTTTATTTCTCCTGTTTATATCCTTAATTTTTGATGAGATGAACTGTATTTCTTTTTTTAGATGAGGTGAGCCTTAAGATTGAGGGTGGCGAGAGGTCAGTAAACTTTGTGGGAAGAGGAGGAGGTTTCCGAGGGAGAGGGAGGGGAGGGCCCTGGGGTGGAGGACCACGTGGAGGTGGCCCAGGGTTTTTCAGGAACAACCCCAGGGGAGGAGGGGGACGAGGAGGAGGAGGGGGAAGGGGCTTGTTGCAGCAACCCCCAGCCCCAATGAACAACAGAGGAGGTTGGCCTCAACAGAGACCCATGCAGGTAAGACTGATTTCCAAACCCTTTGCATGTTAATTTGTAGTGCTACCAGACAGTAGTGTTTGACTTGAGAAAGGCCTCTCGTATTGAACGGCATTATTAAGGCTGTATTTGACCCATCAACTTGGGAAAGTTTATCATTCTGAATAAAATCGTCAATTAGAGATATCAAAAATGAAATAAAAAAGGCATCTCAGGGTTCAGCAGGTTCGCCTCATGACTGATGATGTACGTTTCATTTTATTCTTGTTATTGTAAGATGATTTTATTTAGCTTAAGAGACTTTTGAATTGTAGGGGTTAAATAAGACCTTTATTGACTCAATCACGTCTAGAAATCCACCCAAAGGTGAATGAATGTTGTCTGCAGATAACAGTAATGAATCTGTAAAAGACATCACCAGGTTTGTGGGAGTTAAAGCACAATAAAGCACTCAGTTGTGATTTGGTGAGGAATTTTAAGAGAGAGAGAAAAAATGGGTGTTAACCCCTAAAGTCTGCAAATCTCCCAGCCCCCCTACCCCCAGAACCACAAAATGGGTCTGATTTTTCATCTTTCACTGAGGTAAAAATTTTTCTTTCATATTTCAAGAGCTTGAATTTACACACCAGAAAATGCTTATTTTACTCTCATAAGACTAATGGGTACTGCACTGTTGACTGCCAACGAACATCAAAAATAAAAATTGTTTCCCCTCGTGTATAGAGAGAGAGAAAGTTGCACCAAAGTAAATTTTAGTCCTACAGATTTGAAGAGCTTGATTTTACACACCAGATAATGTACATTTCAGTTTCATACGTCCAATGGTTACTTCACAACTGACTTACAAATAAAAAAAGTTACTCCTCTCTATGTGCTAGAATGGGATATCCTTGAAAAATAAGGAGGAATGGGGAGGAGGAGGGAGTGTATGGGGGCATCAGGAGGGGTGGAAAGGGAGGGAGTATGCCTGCCACACACAGCCAGTATGGTCAAGAGTGGGTATAGAGGGTAGTTTTGGTGGAGGGGATACAGAGGGCAGGATCCAACAGGGCAGAGGAAGGTGGAGAGATGGCCTGGGGGGGGGGGGCCACTCATGGGGAGGGAGCAGGATCATGCCTCCCACCACTGGATCTTAGGTTCCATTGGCTAAGTACCATTTACATCGTAAAAGTGATGGGGTTACAACTCGCTAGTTTTATGTAATCTTGCTACGATCATCGGACATAGGGCTTTATGTACCAAGTTCGGAAACCAATGATGGTTGGACATAGGACTTTAGTGGTTAATTTGTCGGCAACTTAATATTAAAGAGTTTGATGGGGAATGACTAAGTGAGGACTCTGATAAATGTTATACTGTTTTGATATGTGTGTCATTTGAGACTTTGAGGCTGTATTCATGAACTTTTCCTATCTTAAGTTGTGTTTAAGATTATATGTTTATACTTTTTTTCTTATCTCTTATGGCCATGAAAAACTTTGCACCCAAACTAATGAATCTTTATAAATCACTTATTTTGAGACTTCTTTTTCTTGAGAATTGGTTTAAGTTTTTTTTTAATGAATACGGCCCCTGATGTTTGTATATATCACGGGTGCAGCCTTGGGACCGTCCGCCATTCCTGCTGGCTCAGATGCAGATGAATGCTGCCAACATGGGCATGGGAAGGGGTGGGCCAGGTGGGCTGATGCGTCCTCCTATACCGCTGGTCTCCATGGGAGGTCCTATGCAGCGTGGTCCCACACCTTTCATGGGCAACAACCCTAACTTCCCCCCCTTCCCTATCAGAGCCAACAGAGAGGTGGGTTGCTGTATAGTTACATATTTTGTATTGCTGTTAGGGTTTGTGTGAGAGAGAGAAAAAAACAACTTTTAATCAGTAAATTCCTGAATTCACTTATTTCCTGATTTTTAGTACAAACAACCCACACACACAGAGTGTGCCATGTTAACTCTTCTTAAAACTTTTCTAGGTGCATTTTATGCTGCACAAGACGTATGGGTATACAGTATTTATCACCATGCAGTTTTCTTGCAGTATTAGTATTTTAAGCCATGAAATGCATCCAAAGACAGTTTGTTATAGCATTTAGTCAAGTAAATGTTTGGTGTAGCCAAGAATCTTTAAGGCTTGGATGATGAGGTCTGCTGTGCTGCAAAATGATCTGATCTGTATCAGGAAACCATTCAGTTTTTGCCTTGGTTATTTTGTAAGCCATCCATCTAGTATTATAAAACCCTTGGTTCCTTCTTGTTTATTTTAATCTTTCCCACTCTGCAAAGTAAATATGCTTCCATCCCTCTCTCCTCCCTCCTTCTCCTCCCCACTACCTTGCTATATATTACTTCATACCCAGTGTGTTCCCTCCCTATTCATACCTGAAGAGGATCGAGGTTGGGCTGAAATTGTAGTATCTCCCCAGTAGGAGTAGACTGTAGCACCAGTCGAGCAGGGCAGTACTCCCAAGGTGGATGGAAAGCTGATGACAGGGAGAGCTGGAGCTCCCGTTTCATCAGCCTTCGGAACTAGTTCCTGACCATCCCCTTTTGCTGAACTATTTCAGTATTTCACAAACACAGAGAGTAGGCCAGCATGCTGTCCAATACAAGTTTCTCTAATTGTCACCACCAAACTACATGCACAGCACACACTACACATCTTTTCAGTATTAGAAAAGAATATTGGCGCTATTTAATCAGGCCTCGGAGTCCCCAGAGGGGGGGACCATAAATGCTCCCATCCGCCCCTCTTCCGGTGATGACTCAGTGAGATGCCTGCTACCACTGTCTGACACGTCTTCATTTCTGCAACATTTGTGGCCTTTCCTCTAACTTTCTGTCGAACACCACATCACCTTCTCCAAACCTCACCTTCTCTTTCTGACAGAAACTCAGCTGTCTGAGGCAACTGACAGCAAACCCTTTTCTGTTTCCTCCTACCTTCTCTATACTCATTTCAAAACCAAAGGTGGCTGTTGTGTATATGTATGCACTGACTTATCTTGCTCTCATGTTCCTGAACTTGATTCTTCTGAATTCTCTGCTCTCTGGCTTCGGCTTTCCTGTCATTCTCTGACTAAATATATCTGTGCTGTTTGCTTATCTCCTAATTCTACTGACTATGAAAAATTCTTCGATTATCTTACTTCTACGATGGAACACATTCTATCCATTTCTCCTTTCTCGGAAATCTCCATTCTAGGAGATTTCGGTGTTCACCACCACCTTTGGCTCTCCTTTCCTTTCACTGATCCACTTCATGAACAAGCCTACACCTTTTCTATCCTTAATGACCTAGAGCAGCTTGTACAGCACCTTACCCATATCCTTGACTGCCTTGGAGAGAGCTTCAACATACTTGACCTCTTCCTTACAACTAATCCTTCTGCTTGTGCTGTTTATCTTTTCTCTCTGTTGGGCTCCTCCAATCACAACCTTATTGCCTTAACCTGTCCTATCACTCCAGTACATCCTATGGACCTTCCAAAGAAACGTTGACTGTGGCACTTTGGAGCTGCGGGTTGGGAGGCCCTCAGGCAGTACTTCTTTGATTTTCCCTGGAATAATTATTGTTTCCATCGCTGGGAGCCATCTGAGTGTTCCTTGCACATTACGGAGGTTATTCTCATGGGCATGGAAGCATACATTCCCTTCTTATATCCTTTGATGAATGCAAGAAAGCCTTGGTTTAATCATGCGTGTTCTGATGCTGTCCGCATCAAGGAGAGAGCCTATAAAAGGTACCATAGCCAACCCACCACTGAATCACATAATTTTTATATTTCTGCCTGGATTCATGCTAAGTCTGTTCTTTACTCTGCTAAAAATAATTTCATCAGTACTAAATGCTCTCAACTCTCCAACTCGAATTTTTCCCACTTCTTCTGGCACCTTGCCAAAAGCCCTTCTAACAACTTTACCTCATCATCCTTCCCTCCTCTTTTCTATTCTGATGGCTGTGCAGCTATTTCTTCTATTGATAAAGCGGATCTCTTCTCTCATACTTTCTCCTCCACTTCCACCATAGACGATTCCGGTGCTGTTCCTCCATCACTTCCCCCCTCTGACTTTGTCATGGCTGACATTAAAATTTCTTCTGCTGATGTATTTTCTGCCATCACAGGCCTTAATACTAACAAGGCATATGGGCCTGATGGAGTCCCTCCTGTTGTCCTGAAGAACTGTGCTTCTGTGCTTACACCCTGCCTAGGTAAACTCTTTCGCCCTTGTCTTTCAACTTGCACCTTTTCTTCTTGCTGGAAGTTTGTTCCCATTCAGCCAGTCCCAAAGAAGGGTGATCATTCCCAACCCTCTATCTGTCGTCCAGTTGCTTTAACATCCTGTGTCTCAAAGTTTTTGAGTCAGTTCTTAACAGAAAAATTTTAAAGCATCTTTCCTATCACAACCTTCTTTCTGATCGTCAGTATGGGTTCTGTCAGGGACGCTTCACTGGCGATCTTCTCACCTACCTTTCAGACTCCTGGTCATCCTCCTTTCGGGACTTTGGTGAATGTTTTGCCATTGCATTTGACATCTCAAAGGCGTTGGATCGAGTCTGGCATAAATCTTTAATTTCCAAACTGCCCTCTTATGGTTTCTATCCTTCTATCTGCGCCTTCATCTGTAGCTTCCTTTCTGGTCGTTCTGTAGCCTCTGTTGTAGATGGCCATCGTTCTTCTCCTAGATCTGTCAATACTGGTGTTCCTCATGGCTCTGTCCTATCACCAACTCTCTTCCTTTTATTCATCAGTGACCTAAGCTGTACATCTAACCCTACCCACTTGTACGCTGATGATTCCACCCTTCACCTTTCCATTCGGTTCTCGCAGCGTCCATCTCTACAGTTGCTTCAACAACCAAGGGATGAAGTTATTGCACACCTAATGTCTGACTTGACTCGTGTCTCTGACGGGTAAAAATAATCTTGTTGCTTGTAATGCATCAGAAACTCAGTTTTTACATCTGTCAACCCAACACAGTCTTCCACAGGAGTACCTACTAATGTGAAATAATATTCAGCTCAATCCTGCATCATCCTCAAACATGCTTGGAGCTTCATTTACTCGGGACTTATCTTGGAAAGATAATATTACAGTAAACCTTCCATAAGCCGAACTTTTAGAAACCGGAATCTTCGGTTAGCCGAACTCAGGCCGAGACCACGTATGAAAGTAGGCCAAAATGCAAAAGTAGGGGGAGAAATGGCGCCAGGCGGACAGGTGGCACCAGTCTGCTGCTTGCTTTTGGAGACGGTAGTTGCGCCATTCTTACTGTCATCTAGTGCTGAGCAGTGCTCTCCTTTTGCCTTCTGCCTTGCAATGGAAGGTTCAAAGCTTAAAAGAAGTGATACTGCCACCTCTAGTCGTAAAGGAATGAAGCTAAAAAAAAAAAAAAAAAATGTGCGTGTGTGACTTAGTGTAGTGATCATGATTAAAGTTCAGTACTATTATTACTGAAAGTGTTACATTGCAGTCTATTACAGTGATTACATTTAAGTTTAGTTCTTAATATAGAGTGAAATAAATACTGGATACTGTTTAGAATTTACGTGAACTCACCCACCTCCACCAACTCCGTCTCCAAAACAAAACAAACTGCCGACAGATCTACTGCCTCTAAAAGGTGTTACACTGCAGTCTATTACAGTGATTACATTAAGGTTTAGTTCTTAATATAGAGTGAAATAAATACTGGGTACAGTTTAGAATTTACGTTAAAGTGTGAACTCAACCACCTCCACCACCTCCGTCTCCAGAACAAAACCAACTGCCGACGAATCTACTGCCTCTAACGAAAGGTGTTACACTGCAGTCTATTACAGTTACAGTAATTACATTTAAGTTTAGTTCTTAATGTAGAGTGAAATAAATACTGGGTACTTTTTAGAATTTACGTTTAAGTGTGAACTCAACCACCTCCACCACCACCTCTGTCTCCAAAACAAAACAAACTGCCAACGAATTTACCTCCTCTGACGAAAGGCAAATTATGTGCACTGAATTCTTTCTTTTTTGTCTTTCTTTATTAATTTATACACAGTAAATGCTCATTTGCTTTAGTGTTTAGTGTTAAGAAGACAATTAATAAGTATTGTTATTGCAATTTGGGGGGGTGAAAATCCATCTCCAACACACGTTGCCGACGGTCTGTACTGCCTTCGTGAATTATTTTCCACCAATTAACCACTTCAGTACTGTGACGTCTATTTCTACTTTATTTACACTTCCTCCAGCCGATTTTATGGCACTCAGGACTGGACTCACATACTGAAGGGGCTAATGAAGGCTGTACCAACCCCGTGCACTTCCACAGATCCAACCTACACTGACTAAAATTTTTTGGTGGCAGCAAGAACAAAATGAAAATACACCCAGCACTGAAGGGGTTAAATGTATATTAAATGCACTAAATTGTTTTTGTCATAACTTATGTATTTATATATGCTTCTTTAATTTAGTGTTGAATGGACAAGTAATAGGTATTGTCTTAGCAATTTTGGGGGGGTGAAAAATTGGTAAGCCGGAAAATTCTGTAATTCGAACCAGGGTAGAGCCCCATATACAGTAGTTCGTCTTATGAAGGGTTTACTGTACAGTATATCTCTTGTAAAATCTGCTTCCAAGAGATTAGGTGTGTTAAGCCGACTCCGTACCTTCTTTACTCCTGCACAGTTGTTGACTTTATACACGGGTTTTATTCGTCCCTGTGTAGAGCATGTGTGGGGAGGCTCGCCACATACAGCTCTTCTCAGTAGGGTGGAGTCAAAGGCTTTTCGTCTCATTAATTCTCCTCTTACTGCCTCCCTTCAACTTCAGTCTGTTTGACTCACTGTTGCGTCTTTATCTCTTTTCTGTCGCTACTTCAATGGTCACTGCCCCTCTGAACTGTCTGTTTGCATCTCTCTACCTCTTTGACGGGTGAGTAGCACCTGTCTAGTAACAAACTCTCATTCCTTTTTTGTCCACCTGTTTAATGCAAGAGTTAACTGTTATTCCCAGTCCTTCATTTATGCAACAGGTCAACTCTGGAACTGTCTCCCTCTGTCTGTGTTTCCGACTTCCTATACAAACGCAGTGTGTCCGGGCATCTCGAATTGAACGGATCTTGAATTTGGCTCTCTTTTGTATTGTTTTTGTTTTTCTCTTGGAAGGAACAGTTTGTGGGCTTCTGGCCTTTGGTCCCTTTTTCTTGTATAAAAAATAAAAGAAAAAAGGTAATGTTTACCAAATGTAGGTGTACTCTATTTCTTCCAGTCCAGATCTTAAAATTTGTTTGTGTTTAACCCATTGAGCTTTCATACATTTTTTTTTCTTGCTTTCCCCTGAGAATTGTATTCAGCTTTGGAGTGACTTTGAACAGGAGAAATTCAATAATAGATCTGATACACCCTTTCAGTATGATCTTTCCCAAACTGAATGAATTTACCTGGTAACATCGAGTAAACTGAAAAGGAATTACCAAGATTTGATTGTTTCGTTTATAAAGGCTCCAGCATGCTTGCATGCATCATTCTTGGTCACCTAATGGCAGCTGTCCATGCTGCTTAATCTCTAGCAGCCTCCCTATTCAGTCGCTTATCCCTGAGGTCACACTCTATTACCTCGTCCCAGGTCTTTTATGGTCTGCCTTGCAACCCTACCCTGAACATCCACACTTCTGACTTTCTGCACCCAGTTGTCATTCACCATCCTCCATGCTTGCCCAGACCATCTCAGTCTGCTTCCTGATCACAACATCAACACACTCCAGTCCCATCCTTTGTCTTAACTCTTTGATCATAAACCTATTCCCTTCAGGCCTTGCATTCAAAGACACACTGCATATCCACCTAATCGTTGTCATTTCTGTATGTTTGAGCCTGCGAATATCCTCTTCCTTTACTGCCCAGGTCTCACTACCAGACAGCTTTACATTCCTAACACATGCTTCATACAAAGATCCCTGAGCATGGAGTGAGAGTCCTCCCTGTGTCAGAGAGCATGACTCTTTTCACCGTACAGTAATGATATAGGGCTGCAGTATATTTTGCTTAGAAGAGGAGCATTGGGGTTGAAAAGATGTTTGCTAACAATTTTTTTTTTTTTTTTTTTTTTTTTTTTTTTTTTTTTTTTTTTTTT
>JAGKTI010000733.1:15810-47221 GCA_018397915.1 Birgus latro | reverse complement strand
GCTTTAGTAAGAAATGTGATGTACCTAAATTGGTGAAATATGTTAGGATGCCATTTTATGGTAAAATTAGTTATGAGTATCGTAAGTTAGTTCTGAACATTTTAAGAAATAGTTTCCCTGCTGTAAATTTTAGGATAATCTTTACCAACGATTTCAGAATAGGATCTTTTTTCAACTTCAAGGATCGTGTACCGGACCCTCTGTGCTCGAATATTGTTTATAAGTTCACTTGTCCTAGTTGTCAGGCTAGGTATGTGGGGTGCTCTAGTAGGGCATTCCGAATACGAGTATTCGAGCACATTGGGAAAAGTTACAGGTCTGGGAAGTTTTTGCATAAGATGTCCTTCTCTGCTGTTAGGGATCATTCACTGAACAATGATCACCCTTTCACACAGAATGATTTTCAAATTATTGGTAGGTTTGGAACTCACGGGGATGCATTATTGGGAGAAAAACTGTTAATTAAAAAGCTTGACCCAGATTTAAATCTTGTAAACAGTACTTAGTGGTTTGATAGGGTTTCTGTTCTGCTTCATTGTTCATTACTCTTTGTTTCGTATCCGATGTCTGACCTGTCCTTTAATGTCATTGCGCCAGTTTCATACGAGCTCTGTTTGATATAGGACCACAGTTTTGTCAGCTTGGTGTCTTGGGGTTTTACTTCCGACTGGTGAGTTTTAGTTATTTTTGTGCATTGTTTTTGTGTATCAACTGTATATATATGTGCATTTTTGCTGTAGTTTTCTTTTCTTTATTTGTACTCTAGAAAGACTATAGGTTTTGTAAGTTTGGTTTATATTAATTCATAATTTTGTTCATGTTCTTCATTTTAATGTGAGACATATATATATAGAAAATGGTGAACTTGAGATCCATAACTGTTGTAATATAACGAGTATTGCTCTTTGGTAGGATCCCACATATGTACCCTGATGATGGCCACGTGAAGTGTCCGAAAATTCGGAAAAATATATCGAAAGAAAATGCTGGCTGGTGTCATCTCCATCCTTGCTTGTCTTATATGGAAATTACGGTGCCACGGGTCCATTGCTGATGTGCTGATTANTTATATATATATATATATATATATATATATATATGTATATACAGTACTATATATATGTATATACAGTACCCTTGCTAGTTTCGCGATGTATTCTCTTGCGAAATTTTGTTTCACGATGGCAAGGGAATGTTTTTTTACCAGGAGTCTCGCGATTTTCTCTTGATTTTCGCGAGCCCCCGCATCTCCTCAGTCACTTGTTTTGAGCCGCCATGTTTGTGACGTCACAAACAGGTGGTAACTAACCACCACTCCCAGCCTTGGAATTCATCTTCAGGCCCCATCAAGCAGTTCAGCCTAAGTGTCAGTGTTAGTAAATTCTTTGTTCAGTAATATATTATATGTCTGATTAACTGTATGTAATTTATAGTAGGGGTATTGTGTCATTAACCCCTAAACTGTGGGGTTGTGGGAGGTGGTCCTGGCACTTCCAGCTGGTGGTAATTCGCTCTCTGGCTTATTTTTTAAAAATATTGGCCAAAACTAGCCTGAGTGATATAGATAGCACTCAGGGTTCTCCTAAAATTTTTCATATATATTTATATCTTGAAAGCCCCGGCTACTTAAAAAGGAAACAGAGGCACCCAACTGACGGCCCACGGCTCGAGCCATCGCCACCGAGCGTGATGAAAGTGATGGCCCGCGGTTAAATGGTTAATGGGGAGCTAAGGGGGAATGAGGTGGCTAACCCCGGAACCAATTACTGTACCACTTATTACATGTAAAGTATACGCATGAATTTCGCGAGTTTTAGTTTTGCGATGCAATTGCGGTACCAATTAGGCGTGAAACTAGCAAGGGTACTGTGTATATATATATATATATATATATATATATATATATATATATGTATATATATACACTGTATATATATTTACAGTATATATATATATGTATACATATACATATTTCTTTTGGTTGTTGTAGGCCTTTTGATATGTCAGAGGTACAGGGAAATATAGACTGAGGAAGACAGAGTTGACTTGTTGCATACATGATGAACTGGCATTAGTGGTTAACGTATATATTAGAGTGGTGGACAGAAAATGGGTGAGAGTTTGCTGCAAAACAGGTTGTACATGCCTGCTGTAGTGGAGGAGGGATGCATGCAAACAGCTTAGAAGAGCATTCTCTAGTGATGTAGTTTTTCCTCTGTCACCTTTTTGTTTCTCCATTATGTAGTGAATGATTGTATGACCCATTTGATAGCATGCTGTTGATAGTTTTTCCGTTTTCCTACGTTCTCTTTTCTGGTTTCTGGATTTTACCTCACTCCATCCTTGGATGGTAAGGTAAGAATAATGATGATGATGGTAGTCAGGATGATGATTGTGATGGTAGTTGGGATGATGATGGTAGTGATGCTGATGATGAATTTTCCTTTGTTATTACAGCAACGTGGTGGTATGGTAAAGAAAGCACCTGTAACCAGCCGCCTGTCAATGCCAACAACCACCACTGCTAATGCCAACCCCAATCTGACTACCATCAAAACTGTGGACATCAGACCTTGTCAGGGGCCACAGCAAAACCAAGGAAACAAATTACAGCAGCAGCAGCAGCAGCAGCAGCAAAATAGCAATCAAGGGAACCGACAACTGTCCCAAAGGAAGACTCCTAACAACAGCAATCAGGGAAGACTGCGAGGCAGGGTACCAGTTATGGAGTTACCTGCACAAAGGAAACAACCCAGCAAGGCAAGTTGATCAGTGTGGGTTTATGTTTTTTGGATGAAGTGGTAGGTGGGGCTCACCATCCACTCACTCGATGTAGTGCTGCTCTCGGGTGTCTTCCCTTTCCTCTTCTCCTCCCTTCTTTCCTTCCTTCCCCTTCTGTCTTTCTTTACCTCATTCTTTCCTTGTCCTTCTGCCTATGGGTGACTTTATACTCCGTCTTCTGTCTTTCCTTCATTCTTTCCTCCTCCTTTTGCCTGTGGGTGACTCTACACTGAGTGACAAGCCAAATGGTTTCCTGTACACCAGGAAACCATTTACTATGCTGGGTGGTAACCATATAACCAAACTATGGCTCCTGGTGGTTTGGTGGGTAATTATGGCGCTCCAGTCGGATTGAGCCAGTGAAGGTTTATATCCAAGGGGTAGTTGGGGTTTATTGCTCATGTTATACCACTCAGGGATGAGTGAGGCTGGTCACTCTCATCTTAAATGTCAGGACCAACTTGCCTAGCCCCGGGCTCCTATGCTTCGTATGGGGCAATGCAGGATTGGATGATGGATGGATAGATGAAGTGCAGTAAATCTTCTTTTGAAATTTTCTCTTTTGACATTTTTATTTATTATTATTTGTAGGAGTACTGTATTAGTATATCTTGTTCAATAATGTAGAAAAGAATTTCCCATTAAGATTTTATTGAGCTTGAGAGTCATGATGATGATGGTGATGGTTAGCTAACTCCATATAGAAAGTTTGTGTAGTTAGAATTTAGGGACTTGAATAATTGTTTAATGGTTTTTGTGCATTTTTTTTTTCCTGCATTCCTCCTTCATCCTATTTTCTAGGTAAGATGAACAATCATAGATATTTATCATAATCTACCTATTATGCAGTCTTATAGAAAGAGTGACTGAAATATGTTCTGGCAAAAGCATATATACCTCTTAAGACTAATGCCGTAATTTTCATTGTCCACCTAGTTATTTCTTAAACTTGGGTATATATTTCAGTTAAAAACTAGATTATGAAGATGTGCATCAGTTTGTCAAAGGTCGTAATCTGCACATTAGAAACCTGTTCTCAGTGAGGCAGTTTCTGAATAGACATTACCACTTAACACTGGATCATGCAGTGGTCTTTTGCACATTGATTATTGTAATTTGTTATGGATTGGTATTTCAATCCATCCTTAAAAAGGTTTAGTCTTTGTTGAACAGAGGAGCAAAGCTTATCTTTGGTCTCCCCCCCAAGAACTCCAACTACTTAATATCAAATTTAGTGGCACTTGGTGGCAGTATTGGTTAGAATTGATTTTACACTGTCTTATTACTTTTTAAGCTTCTTAAGCTTGGTGAACCAAAGTATCTTGCTGAATTGTTAAAACTTTCACTGGCTTGCCCAGGTGTGATGTGATCATTCCTGATATGATGAGCCTGAAGCTGTTGATCAGTCATCTTTCTGTGATAGACCTTTTCCTTACACTGTCCCAGTGTTATACAGTAAATTGCCATTATGCATGAGGCACTTGACTATTGTTGAATCTTTTAACCCCTATGCGCCGGCATTATTTTGATATGGGCACGTTTTCACTATGGGTGTGTTTCCCAAAATAGCCTGTTTTCTAACCTTCATATCTGGAAAATATAGCAGGTAGGGAAATGAATTAAAGACCATATTGCTAATCAACTCATCTTCTTTCGATTGAAAGCATCCCTAGGTCTGTAGGTGGTTGTGTTGATGAGTAAGGATGTGATGAAGATGAGTAACTTTCAGCGCTTGAGGCAGGATGTATTCGTGCGTGTGCACATGGCCCTGACTTGGGCTTTGCTGTCAGCATTATAACTTCTTCACTGCTAGATAAACTAGACACAGTTGCATCCAAGGCACACCCTATGACACTATCACTGAGCTCATTCCTGGTATCCTTTGAAAGAGGCTTGGCAGAGGTGGATGATGCAAGGGCTGTGGGCAGTGGGGACAGAATCAGATGAGGAGGAACCTGAAGACATCGTTCTATACCTGATAAAAGTGCAGGACAGACTGACCCACACTTGTGTGCGGTGGCAGGACTCTCTTGTGACCCTTTGGTGATAAGATCAAATGGCCGCCGGTTCAAATGATGCTGGGAATACATTAGCAGTTCCTTCCATCACCCGGTGATCTTTGGTCACCCATTTTTGACGCAGCAAATGCTGCTTTCCAGCACGTAGGGGTTAAGAGGCAGCTCAAAACCTTTCTCTTTTCAAGAAGCTATGGTCTGGGGAGAGGTGTTATAGAATGATTATTGAGTTTAATTGATTCCACTTATTCTAATGAAATTTGTACGATATTGTATATGAGTGATATCACAGTTCTTTTAATTATAAAAATGTAGGGGCGATTGAGTAAGTATGATTTGGAGCTGTTGTGGGAGGTTGAAGGGGTGTACACGATATTCACAGATGAAATCTGTGCAGCATGT
Organism: Birgus latro; assembly: GCA_018397915.1. Classification (NCBI taxonomy): domain Eukaryota; kingdom Metazoa; phylum Arthropoda; class Malacostraca; order Decapoda; family Coenobitidae; genus Birgus; species Birgus latro. Next base: position 42,023 of record JAGKTI010000733.1, on the reverse strand, counting down.
GTGGTGGTGTGTGGGGTGAAGAGAAGACGAAAGAGGGTGCAGGGAACAGCATGATGGAATGATGAGGTGAGACAAGCTGTGTTGCAAAAGAGGAAAGCATATAGTGAGTGGATGGGAAGCAGAGGTGTGGAGGAAGTTGAGAGATGGAAGAGAGAGTTGTATGTAGAGGAAGGGAGAGATGAAAAGATTAGTGAGAGTTATATGTAGAGGAAGAGAGAGGTGAAAAGATTAGTTAGAGAGAGTAAGAAGAGAGTGGATGAGAACTTTGGAAGGAATTTTAGTGTTAAGTGGAGGGAATGTTAGAAAATGTTCTGGAAAGAGGTAAAAAGAATAAGACAGGGTGATAAAGAAGTTAGTCGGGGAGTGAAAGATAAAAATGGTAGATTGCCAATGGAGAAGGGAGAAAATGTGAGCAGATGGAGAGAACACTTCCAGGAACTGTTAAATGTAGAGAATGAAAGTGATGTGAGGATAAGTGGCTGGGGAATGTCTGGGAGAAGGAGGGAGGTGAGAAGTGAGGAAGGTAGGATGGAAGTAGTGGAAGCAATGAAGAAAGTCAAAACGGGGAGAGCCCTAGGAATAGATGGAGTGTGCGGTGAAATCCTGAAGCATGGGGGATAGTAGAACACTGGATATGAAAGATGTGCAGCTTGACCTGGGAGGAAGGTAGAGTCCTGGAGGATTGGAAGTCAGCTATGATTATTCCCTTGTACAGAGGAAAAGGAGAAAAAGAAGTGTGTGGTAATCATAGTGGCATTTGCCTTCATGTTCTAGGAAAAGTGTATGGTAGGATACTTATTGACAGAGTTAGGGAAATAACAGGGGATTCAGTTGGTGAAGAAGAGGGAGGTTTTAGCAAGGGAAGAGGTTGCATGGATCAGTTATTTATTCTTAGGTCTGTAGTGGAAAAGTTTCTAGAGAAGGGAAAGAAGTTGTATGCAGCCTTCATGGATTTGGAGAAAGCATATGACAGGGTGGATAGATAAGGAATGTGGAAAATGTTAAGAATATATGGAGTAAATGGGAAGTTGCTGAATGTCATGAAGAGTAGGTATGAGGGAGCTAAGGCTGCAATGTGTGTGGATAGTGAATTGAGTGAATTTTTCTATTTGAATGTTAAAGTGAAACGGGGATGTGTCATGTCTCCAAGGCTGTTCCATCTGTATATGGATGGGGTCATAAAAGAGATACAAGGTAGGGAAGTGGATGTTGGAGTGGCTTTAATGAGATAGGTTAACATTTGGAAACTCCCTTAACTGTTGTTTGGAGATGATACTGTATTGTTAAGTGAAGACAAAGGGGAACTGCAGGGCTTGGTGAATGAGTTTGGAAGTGTGTGTAAGAAACGGAATCTAAAGATGAATGTAGGGAAGAGTATAGTTATTGTTTTCGAGAGAAATGAAGTCACTGGATGTACAGTGTTGTTGAATGATGAGGAAATGGAAAATGTAAGTGCATTTAAGTACTTGGGTAGCACGATGAGTAAGGATGGAGTTTGGAAGGTGGAGTGCTTGAAATGGTACAACAGGGATGAAAGGCTACTGGTTCTTTGAAAGCAGTGATACAAAACAGGGATGTGAGCATGGAAGTAAAAAAAATCTCTGCATGACAGTATTGTGATACCAACTCTTATGAATGGAAGTGAAGCTTGGACCTTAGGAAGTGAAGCTTGGACCTTGTTGGAAGGACACAAGTCGGGAGTGAGAGCAGTAGAAATGAGTTATTTGAGAGGAGCATGTGGAATTACATGGAGAAGCAGACTGACAAATGAGGAAGTGAAGGAGCAGTGTGGTGTGGATGTGATAGAAAGCATTTGGAGAAATACATTTAGGTGGTTTGGCCATGTGGAGAGAATACTAACGAGGAGAGTGTATGTAAGTGAGGTGGAGGGGGGGAGGGGAAGGGGGAGGCCAAGGATGGGATGGAGCTTAGAGTTATATGAGAGAGGGGGGTGTGAGCTGGGAGCCAGGCAGTGAAATGGCAGGGGACCGGGCGACATGAAGCCGATTTGTTTGTGTCCACCCCTTACAGGATTAAGGCATCAGGCAATAGACAAATAGATAGATATTAATAAGTGCCAGGCCGCAACTATTTGCTTGCGTATAATTATGTTTTAAAGCAAAAAACATAATAAACATGCTTTTGCTTTGCACTGTGTGTTGGTGCAGTGTCTTGGCGACAATAATTCGGCTTCGACTACTTTGAAACAACTTTATTGACATTACCATTGTAATGTTGACCTGAAATATCTTCTAATCATAGGAGGAAAGACACATTTACTGGAGAAGTCAGTATTGTTGGTTGATGTTGCTGTGTATCATTTGATCATATTTGCTTCATTTTCCAGGGAGGAGGAGACTCAACTGATGATGGAGAATATCAGCGGAAGATGCAGGAACAGAAGCGTTTACGAGAAGAGCTTTTGGCCAAAAAGGAAGCACGCAGGAAGGCTGCCGCTGCAATAAAAGCAACTGAAATAGCAACCAAGAAAGCCAAGCAGGACAAGGAGGGCTTAGAGCAAAGGCCAAATATGCAGCAGAAGCCAGTTGCAGAACAGTTTCCACAACAGAAAGCTAAACAAGAACAGCAGCAACAACAACAGCAGCAGCAACAGCAACAACAAAATAATGAACAGCATGGTCATCTAGGAGACAGACAGCAGTTTCAGAGCAAGACGCAGCTGCCATTTAGAAGAGGTCAGAGAGATTATAAATTGTTGCCTGTGGGTAGAGCTGAGAATTTTAACCTGTGGATTGTACAATTGCCTTTTTTTATCCCACCCTGTGGTGTGCAAAAAGTGAAGTGTTTTTTTCTTTTTTTATAAACTTGTAGATAAACATCCAGGGCATCATCTGGTAAAAAAAAAAAAAAAAAATCTCCGTCTTTGTGTAGGGCCATGCGTAGTTTACATAGGGGAGTAGTAAAAAAATGAAAATAAGAAAAGAAAAATCTTGTTTTTGTTTATTATAAACTTGAAGATAAACATCCAGGGCATCATCTGGTGAAAAGAAGAAAAAAAAAATCTCTGTCTTTGCGTAGCGCCATGCATAAGTTTGCATAAGGGCGCAGTAGTTAACAGTGATGCACGGCCAGCATGGCCAGAGCTGTGGCTCACAATGTGGTGCTACCCAGCCTGAGCTGTGGCCCACAGTCCATGAGTTAAATGGTTGGATAATGGGTAACTTAATATATAGTCTAAATCACTGGGCATTTGCTGATAGCCTCTGCTTTGTCATTTTCATTTTCCTGATTCATGGTCCTGCTTATCCTTTGAGGTAAGATCTTGATGATAATGAAGGTTATATTTTTAGATGAGAAGCATTGCTAAGCATGGCCCTGTCAGTCTGTCATTCTATAAGGTGCTTCACTCTCATAGACAAGCTAATTTAACGAAATCCCTTTATTAGCATCCTGAAGCCTTCACTTCATGTCTGTAGACCAGCATCATTATTAAATCTTGATACTATATTATGGCCAAGAAACTTTTGGTAGTGGTAGGTGGTGATGATCATCATCCACTCACGTGATGTAGTGCTGCCTACTTCTTCCTTAGCCGTTATCATTCTTTTTCTGTGCCTGCCCTCCTCTCTTCCTATTTCTCCCATCTTTCCTGTCACTTCTTACTGCTTTTTTTTCCTTTACAGGTGGCTTTACATTGAGTGACAAGCCAAATGGTTTCCTGTAAGTCAAGAAACCATTTACAACGCTGGGTGGTAACCATATAACCAAACCATACGTGCTCCCTACGTGTCAGCAAGTGGGTTGGTGGAGGGTTAGTGCCCCTCCCTGTAAAATAAATAACTCAAAGTCAGATGGCCACCCTTTACGGGATAATGGTGTCTGGCAATAGATAGATAGATAGAAACTTTTGGTTTGCATTTAGGTTATATTTCTGTGCATGTTGCAGAAGTTGTAAGCAAAACATATATGATATACTGTATTGATAAGAAGTATTTATTGGTACAGTTAATAGAATCATTCCCTTTATTAAGGAGCCAGTATTGGAGGGGGAATTCTTCACATGTTAGCAATGATATTACAGTGCTTAAAACTGTCTATCACTCCCTTCTTAACCTCTATTATAAGGATAATGGACTGCAGGGGAAGAGAAGCTTTAGCTTGCAGTCAACTGTGCTCACATTCAAGTGAGCTTATGGCCACAGAACAGCCTCATCATCATCATTATCATCCTGGGTTGAGTGAGGAGTAGCAGCATTCAGACAGCCAAAGTTTGCCCAGTTCAGTGGGCCACACTTCTGTTCACTCATCATTCAAGTCCACAGAATCATGGCTCTGTTTGATAGCCCAAAAGGTTTCACCATGCACTGTAGCCTCATATATACCTATCCAATAGAGTCAGTCTGATATAGTCAAAAACAGCGTGTTATTTTTCAGGTGGTGGACATAATATTGGTCCATTTCCTCGTGGTGGTGGTCCCCGCATGCCTGGTGGACCACAACAGCATAACATAAGACCTTGCTTTGGAATCCGCCCGCAGCTGAGACCAACACACCCAGCTAATACCCAGATTCCTCCTCCTAACCCACGGTTTCGTAGAGGGTCAGGGCTTCGTCACAGACCACCTCATCACCAGCAGCACCCTAACATCCATGAGAAAGATAATGCAGGCTTCCAAGACAGGACCAACCAGCCACCTCCTCACTTCACCCACCCTCCACCCTCTCATAGTCCTAACTTCCAACATGACAGGCAGCATGACCGTCAACATGATCGACTGCGTGATCGTCAACATAATCGACAGCATGACCGTCAGCAAGAAAGACCACATGAGCGACCTCATGACAGACCCCCACACCATCACTTTGATCAGCCAGGGCACCATTCAGGCCACTTTGACCAGCATACTCCTAATGACCACCACAATCACCTTTCCTCACATCAGGATGTTCTCCCATCTCATCAGGCTGGGCAGCCACCACGACACCTACCACCACCACACCAACCACCACCCCACCAACCGCCACTTAATCAGCCACCACCAACACACCAACCACCACCACACCGACCACCACATCAGCCTCCACCTCACCAACCCCCACCCATCCAACCTCTACCACACCAGCCACCTCCACACCAACCTCCACCCCATCAGCAGCCACCCCCACCTCACCACTCTCATCCACCACCTCCTCATCACCAGTCTCACCACCACCAACCACCAGCTCAGCAACCTCCTCCTCATCTCCAGCCACCTCCAGAGCAGCACCACATTGAGACAATTCAACATCGTCACTCCCAGCCACAGCACCACCACAACACACCACCCTCATCACAACACCACAACCAACCACCCCCTCATCACCATCACCAGGCACATCCAGGACGGTCTTTACATTCTCCCTTGGACTCTCCAACTGCTGAATATCCTTCCAGGGGAGTTGCACATCATGATCAGTATCCTCAGAATGACACATACCAATCCAGAGTACCACCACCCAGTCATACTCAGAGGGATGATGCTAGTGGCCGGCATGGTTATGATGACAGGCGAGTTAATGAGCTTTCTAGTTGGGAATCCCAACAGACATATGATGAAAGCTATACCCAAGGTGATTATAACCAGAGCTACCAAGACTCCTATAAGGATGACTACTACCAGGAGGACCAACAGAGCTATCAGGAACATTATGGCTACCAGGAAACAGACCAATCTTTACAGGCATACCAGGATACAGAGCAATCTGGCCATTCATATGGGGAGCCAGACCAGTATGCACAGCAGTACCCTGAGGCTGATCATCTCTCACATGGATACCAGGACACAGAGATGCAACACCAGACAGGGTATCAGGAGGAGGAGGAAGGCTACCAGAGACTCCAGGATGACTACCTTGGTGACCAATATCAGCAGGATGATTACTATGGCAGTCAGGGCTACCAGGAGCAAGACTATCAACAACATCAGCATGAGCAGCATGAACAAAAATATGGTGCTAGGAGAGGAAGAGACGTCAAGAGCAGACTAGGAGGTCGTTTTGGTGTTAATAATCCACATAACCTGCAGGTATAGTATCCCTGATGTGTATTATAGTACTTTTTTGTGTGTTGTTTTTGTCATTCTGTTGCAAGCAAATGGAAGCACTAAATGGCTATATAAGAAGAAAAATTATTGCAATCACTTTAATAAATGGAAAGTAAAGTATATTGCAAAGGGGTGCTGAAATGTATGAGTGTAGGTGGAAAAACATGAAAATGTGAAGGATGAGAAAGGAAGAATACTGTAGTTGGTTTATTTTCACCTGATGGAAGAGGATCACTCCTTGCATGAAATTTTTTGACCTGGAGCTATGAGGTGGGAATGAGTCTCATGGTTGCCAGTCAGATGGACCTGCTGCCCGTTAGAACATCATCACCATCATTACCTAATCCAGTGTTGCCCCATAAGGAGCGTAGGAGCCTGGGGCTAAGCATGTTGGTCCTGACGTTTAAGATGATTGTGACCAGCCTCTTTCATCCCTGAGTGGCATTATTTGAACAATAAACCCCAACCACCCCTTGGATATAAACTTGCATCGGCTCAAGCTGATTGGAACGCCCTAATTACCCAGTAAACCATCAGGTGCCATAATTTAGTTATATGGTTACCACCCAGCATAGTAAATGGTTTCTTGGTGCACATGAAGTCATTCGGTTTGTTACTCAGTGTAGAGTCACCCATAGACAGAAGAAAGAGGGAAGAGTGAAGGAAAGAAAGAGTAGAGGAAAGAAGGAAGGAAGAGAGGAAAAGACAGGCACCTAAGAGCAGTACTGGTACTACATTCAGTGAGTGGATGGTTAGCATCCCCACCCAGAGAACAAATACTGTATAACAACTGGAAGTGAAATCAGGAATAGAATGAGAGAGAGAGAGAGAGAGAGAGAGAGAGAGAGAGATGAATGTGAATGATGAGGGTTGAGTGGTGGTAAACATTGGTTTTTGGTGGTGGGCAGAAAAGGAGTAGTGGTGCCAGAGCTTGTTACAATGGCAGAAAGAAGGAAAGCTGTGAAGAGACTAAGGGATATGTAGGCAACCTGTGGTACAGGTAGCTATAAACAGCAGTGGTAAATTGTAAAGGAAACAGTGGACTGAAATTTTTGTGTGAAGTATTGCCACACCAAAGTGTGTGGATGAGTGGTTTTGTACTCAGTGGGTAGGATGTAGATGGTGATTGTGTCTTTATACAAAAATGAAGAGGGAGAGTGGCCATGTGCAGTTTGCCACAAGGGTGTGGGAAGTAATTCCATCTTGTGTAGTGTTTGTGATAAGTGGGTGCACAAGAGATGTAGTGGTATTAGAGGTAGACTGCGAGATGATGCTGATTTCATGTGTGCGGTGTGTCGGGGAGAGCAGGTGGAGATTGTTAGGCGTGAGAGGGTTGAACTTGCAGGTGAGTCTCTTGAGTGTGTGGAGGAGTTTTGTTATTTGGGAGACATGTTATGTGCCGGAGGAGGGGCTGGAGTTAGCTCGGTTGCTAGGGTGAGAAGTGGTTGGAAAAAGTTCAGGGAGCTGTTGCCTCTCCTGACATTGAGAGGACTCTTCTTACGTGCTAAGGGGTCTTTGTATGCAGCATGTGTTAGGAGTGTGATGCTGTTTGGTAGTGAGACCAGGGCAGTAGAGGAAGAGGATATTCGCAGGTTTAAACGTACAGAAATGACAGTGATTAGGTGGATGTGCAGTGCGTCCCTGCGTGCAAGGCCTGGGGGGGCTGGGTTTACGATGGAAGAGTTGAGAGGTAGGATGGGACTGGAGTGTATTGGTGTTGTGATGAGGAGAGGTAGGCTGAGGTGGTTTGGACATGTGGAGAGGATGGGAGATGATAATTGGGTACAGAGGGTGAGAGGTGTTAATATTGGGGGAGGGGTTGGGAGGGGTAGACCGAGATAGACATGGGACAAGGTCATTAAGTGTGACTTAAGGGTTAAAGGACTGAACAGGGAGGCTGCCAGGAATCGAGCAGCGTGGAGAGCTGCCATTAGGTGACCAAGGCCGACGCATGGAAGCATGTTGGAGCCTTCAAAAATGAAACAAAATGACTAAAGATGATTATGCATATGAGGTGGAGCTAGGATTTGGAAGAAAGATGTTTGAATACTTGTGTAGCTGATTTCAATGCAGTTTGGTAGTTCTTGTACTTTCATGCTTTCTGTTATTGTTATGTTGATTATGATGATGATGATGTTATATGTTGTTATTATTGGTATTTTTTCAGTTTAGGGTTCTGCCTTAAACAATTTATTATCATGATCATCTTGACCCTAATCCCCAGTCACAAAGATAGGAGTAAGGTAGGATACATAGTCAAATTAAGAGAAATCACAAAAATTAAAGAACCATTAAGCAGTATTGCCAGTGAAGTGGGCCACTTTTCATTCACATACTAATCAGTCCCCCCCAAATTCTGGCTTCATGCTGTGTGCTAAACACCATAAATGCAGGGATATTAGCATGGTGAGATGTTGTGTTGAAATGTGATGAGATAAAAGTAGTGTGATAAAATGGTGTGGTGAAGGGAGGTCATATTTGAATGCTGGTTATGATTGTGTTATGAGACAAAGCAAAACATGTGAGGATGAGATGTGAAGCGAAGCAGTATGAATCTGTGATGGCACTGTAGTGTGAATGAGAATGACAAATATCAGTTGGAGGGATGAAATGATAAAGCTGACATAATAATGTGATGTTGTGCAGGTGAAAGTGGTTCAGGATGTAGGTGGAATGCAGATGGTGGGTCAGAAGATACAAACTGTGGAACGTGGTGCACCTGTCACCCGGACCAAGGCCCGCAGATATCAGAAGGTTACACGCAAGAATATGAAGGGCGAGATACTCTCTATCAAGAAGGTAATATTCTGCATGCATTTCACACATTTTCTTTTCTTCTGAATAAGCCATGTGTTTGAAAATTATCTGTATATAGTCCGGTATATAGCCAGATGCCTTAATCCTGAAAGGGGTGGCCATTAACAGATCTACTCCACCTTCAGTCCTCTGTCTTCAGTCTTCCTTTCCTCCATCTCACACCACCCTCATTCGTATGTCTCAGCATTACATCCCTTTGCTTCGTCCTTATGCTCCATCTCCCCATCTCTCCCTCCACAGCACATATACCCCCCTATTCAGTCTTTCCATACCTACTGAGGATACACCCAACATTTTCCAGCACATCATCATCAACAACATAATGCTCCCAGACTTCCTTATTTGCCTGTCTCTATATAACTTTATATGCTCCTCTTGAATAACTCATCTCCACTTCTCTCGTGCTTGTCTTGTGTCCTTCCAGGAAAATTCAAACATCACTACTGTACATTAGTGTGGGGATCACAGCATTGTTGTGCAGTGACTTCTTTATTTCCATGTTCATCTCTCAGGTCCATGTTACCACCTGCAGCATACACTCAAGAAAAGTTGGGTGTTATACACTCACCTGCCACTTTGAACCACTGAATGTGTGACAGGTGCTAGTAAGGCAGTAGTCAGTTACTGTACTCATCTACTGGTTATGTGTGTGAGAGGTGTGGATGGGATGAGGAGGGGTAGGAGCCATCAGCTCCTCTATCCCTCTTCTTCCCTTAACTTCATTCTTTTCACACCATTACCAGACAGGTGAGTGTTTGATTACTGTTTCTCACTATCAGTTGCTCATCTTAAGTGGTTAATACTAGTATATGAGTGTATAATGTAGGACTCTTCCTTGAGTGTGCATGCAACTCATCATCCTTTCTGTATCATACCTGACCCTTCATACTTCCATCTTTGCTTACCACATTAGGTATTGGAATATGTTTGCATTCTTTTCTGATCATTCAGTCTCAGTACATATTCTGACTTATTCCTTTCAAGAGCCATGACTTTATTCTTTGCTTCATTCACTTTCAGTTTTTACTCACATTTCCAAACTCATTCACCTGTTCCTGGAACTCCCACTTATCATTACCTAACCGATTGAGCCTGGGAAATTTATTTCCTTTTTGTTCTTGCAGTTGCCTGATTATTTTGTTATGCTGAGAAGTCTTTTTGAACTGGAGGTTTCAGTATATCAGTACATAAGGTTTTCCTTCAGTTTAATAAAAATGCCTTGTAGCTGGAAGAATAAATTAAAAGGATGTCACCCAGATTCAAATGGTGAGCAAAGCAGTATCATCAGCAAACAGCAGTGCAGACAGTTTCTGCACCCTACCCTCTCCCACTAAGGGCACTTCATCATCCTATACCTTTCTATGTATTTTTTCTATAGCACCCATTATTTATTTATGGGACAACCACAGAGACATAACACATCCATGTTTAAGTCTTTATTGTATAGAAAATCCATATAAAAAAAGGAACTTAGGTATGGTAAAGACAGTGAAAATTGTGGAAGTGGTCAACTAGGGCACCGACCATCCACTCACCTGATGTAGTGCTCCCTGCAATGGTTATGCACTGAGTGACAACACAGGAAACAATTTATTATGCATGTTTGGTAACCATATAATCAAAACCCAACAATTGGCATGAGCAAGAACACAGCCATAAAACATTGGTCTCCACAACCTGTGGTGGCCAGAGTTAGTTGAGGCAAGTCTATCTATCTACAGCCAGACACCACAGTCCTGTAAGGGGTGACTGCTTGTCTTTAAGTCTGTTGTTTTACGGGGAGGGGCACTAACCCCCCTCCAGCTCACTTGCGGACACGTAGGGAAAATGTATGGGATGGTTATATGGTAACTACCCAGCGTTGTAAATAGGTCCTGGCTTACACCATTAGGCTTGTCACTCAATGTAGAGCCACCAGAAAAAGAAAGAAGAGTAATAAGAAGTGGCAGGAAAGATGGGAGAAATAGGAAGAGAGGAGGACAGACACAAAAATAGAATGGTAAAGGCAAAAGAAGTAGGCAGCGCTACATCAAGTGAGTGGATAGTGGTTGCCACCACCTACCACGTTGAGGCGTATCAGCTAAGCCCATCACTCTTGGGTTGGGCTAGGGATGGAGCCTTACCTTCACTGTGGGTACTAGGCATAGCTGTTCCCTGAGCTTCTGCTGATATTGAGGGACTCAAAATTGGGAATAGTGCCCCAGGAGGCAACCTTTTCATCGTCGTCGTCGATGTTGTTTTGCCGATGTCTTCTTCCCACCTAAGAATGGAGTGAAATTGGGTTCTGAGAGCAAAAAAAAACTTGATAGTGGGAGAAATATTGACTGCATGCTTAGTTAGTGACCCACACTCTCATCACTCACCATTCAAACCCCTGGAATTGTGACTACATCAGAGTTATATCCATCCATCCATCTGTCATCCAATTCTGTGTTATCCTATGAGGAATGTAGGAGCCTGGGGCTAGGCAAGTTGATCCTGACATTTAAGATGAAAGTGACCAACCTCACTCATCCCTGAGTGGCATTAAGTGAGCTATAAACCCCAACCACCCCTTGGAGGTATATCCATCCACACTCAATGTGCTTCACATATCCTCTCAGCCAGAGTAAGTCTGGTGACTGTCAGATCACCAGGTAAAAACAGAGGTGCTAAGCCCTTACCATACACAGTTGTTGACCTTGTACACGGGTTTTATTCACCCCTGTATGGAGTACAATTCTTATGTGTGGGGAGGCTCCCCACATGCAGCTCTTCTCAATAGGGTGGAGTCAAAGGCTTTCCGTCTCATTAACTCTCCTCGTCTTACTGATTCCCTTCAACTTCTCTCTTCACTGCACTGTTGGATCTTTATCTCTCTTCTATTCCTACTTCAGTGGTCACTGTTCCTCTGAACTGTCTGCTTGCATCCCTCCACCTCTACGACGGGCACGTAGTACCCGTCTAGCAACAAACTCTCATCCCCTTTCTGTCCAACTCTCTAATTCAAGAGTTAACCGTTACTCCCAGTCCTTCATTTATGCAACTGGTCAACTCTGGAACTGTCTTCCTCTGTCTGTATTCCCTACCTCCTATGATCTCCAGTCTTTCAAATGCAGTGTGTCCAGGCATCTTGAAATGAATGGATCTTGAGTTTGGCTCTCTTTCGTATTGTTTTTTTTGTTTTTTCTTGGAAGGAGCAGCATGCGGGCCCTTGGCCTTTGGTTCCTTCTTCCTTGCTTATATGTATATAAAAAAAAAAAAATAATAATAATAATACACCCCTACAAAATTTTTCTAACCAGTCTGATCCTTTGTCAGTTCCCTAGCAGGGAATCAGATAAAAAATGTTGGGGTAGTCATGGTGCCAAAGCATGCTTGGGTGGGTGTCCCTGATACAGTTTCTGGTAGGATGCTCCATGACCAATGTATTATGGATCCCAGTTTTCTGACGTGACACAGTTTGGTGTGGATGGTTCCCTTGCCTTGTGACTGTACACATTAGAATTTGAAATTACATATGATTGAGAAATGACAAGATTGATTTTGTCAATGTAAATTACTAGTAAAGCTGATATGCTTTTTACCAGTAATTCCTATCCATGTAGTATACAGGGAACTATCATCCAGTCCATTATTGTCCCATCATGAGCCTAGGGGACCTAGAGTTAAACTGTTTTGAACCCTTAAATTTAAGGTGAAGATAATGAGTCTCACTTTCTCCTTTGTGGTATTTTATGAGCAGTTAATCCATTTGACCACCTAGTGTCATTTGTTGGCTATATGGTTACCACCCAGTACAGTAAATGGTTTCCTAGGTTAAAGGAAACAGTTTGACATGTTGTCCAGCATTGAGTCATGTAAGGATAGTACTGCATCAAGTGGTGGAGACCCACTACCATTATGCTTCCATAACATATCTGAATGATTTAGTTATTGAATAACCTTTTTACATATTTCAGATTCCAGTTGACGAAGAAGGGAACCAGATAGGACCCCCCATTACTGAGTTTGAGGCTACTGAAATGGCAGAACAGCCAGACTCAACGCAGGCACAACCACAGGTACTGTACATTCTCTTTGTACAAATACAGATGATATTCATGCTCTCCTGGGTGCCACATACATGATGTTTTAAGGTAAACTTAATTTTTCATCCATAGCTAGGTGTACAGTACATTATGTTGAAAAGTAACTGTTGCCGAATACATAATGATTAACCCTTTCACATTCTCCCCATAGTTATTTTGTGAAGGAATCCGTGTGGTATACACTGCTTGATTATTATCATACCTGGCTGATTTCATTTCCCAGGATTTGTACATTGGCACTCACCATACATTCCTTGTTTCTTAAATGTTTGTTCTGGGTTTTGAACCAAAAACCATTGAGAATGAAACTGTGAGCACTGGTATCACTCTGCATTGTGAATTAAAAAAAAAAGAAAAACAGTATTACAGTAATCTTCTCACTGTCTGACGTAATAGAGCCAAAGGCATGACTGGAAAGTGGTCTTGTCCGGATAGTGGCCCTAAAGCTCCAGCACTGGTCATTCATGACCCTAACCTAACCTAACTTAAATCAGAAAACCATCTACCTATCTCCCTACAGCCTACCTCCCTACAGGACATGCATAGCACTTATTTAAGTCCCCTTTCACATAAATAATGCACACAAAGCATGAATTAACTGAATTTTAACCAAAAAATGATGATTTAGAGGTGAGTAAGGCATAGGTGCTCACAACTTGCCAGCAAGTGTAAGTAAGTATCAGACATGGAAATCACTATGAAAATCACCCTTTCTCACACCGTATGCATTAAGTAATGGACACAAAGGATGAATTCATTGAATTTTAACCCCAAAATGATGATTTTGAGGTAATGCATAGATGTTCATGAGTTGGCAGCTTAGTGTAAATAAGTATCGGACGTGGCGATCACTATGAAAATGATCATTTCTCACATCTTATGCACTAAAATATGGTTTACAAAGCATCAGATAAATAAATTGTTACCAGAAAAAGAGTTAGGTATGGCAAAGGTGTTCACTGTTCACCAACTGCACCGGTCATTCTTGACCCTAACCTAACCTAACCTAAATCAGAAAACCACCTACCTACCTCCCTACTGGACATGCATAGCACTTATTTAAGACCCCATTCACATAAATAATTGGCACAAAGCATGAATTAATCGAATTTTAACCCCAAAATGATGAATTTGAGGTGAGTAAGGCAGGTATGTTCACGAGTTGGCAGGTTAGTGTAAGTAAGTATTGGACGTGGCAATCACTGTGAAAATCATCATTTCTCACATCTTATGCACTAAAATATGGGATACATAGCATCAAATAAATAAATTGTTACCAGAAAAAGAGTTAGGTATGGCAGAGGTGTTCACTGTTCACCAACAGCACCGGTCATTCTTGACCCTAACCTAACCTAACCTAACCTTAATTAGAAAACCACCTACCTACCTCTCTACCTGACATGCATAGCACTTATTTAAGACCCCATTCACATAAATAATGGGCACAAAGCATGAATTAATCGAATTTTAACCAAAAAATGATGATGTTGAGGTGAGTAAGGCAGGGGTGTTTGCTTGCTGACTACATAATGAACGGAAGGAAGAGACATGATTATTACTGAGAAAATCACCTTTTCACAGCCTATGCACTCAAATATGGGACACAAAGCATGAAGTAAATAAAATGTAACCAGAAAAATTATGATTTAGAGGTGTGTAGGGCAAAAATGTTCACCAGTTGCCTAGATAGTGAACGTATGTAAGAGACATGGTAATCACTGAGAAAATCACCTCTTTCACAGCCTGTGCATCAAATATGGGACACAAAGCATGAAGTAAATAAAATGTTACCAGAAAATTTATGATTGAGAGGTGTGTAGGGCCAAAATGTTCACCAGTTGACTAGATAGTGAATGTATGTAAGAGACATGGTAATCACTGAGAAAATCACCTCTTTCACAGCCTGTTCACCCAAATATGAGACACAAAGCATGAAATAAATAAAATGTAACCAGAGAATGAGGATTTAGAAGTGATTATGGAAAAAATTTAGCTGCTGACAATGTTTACTTACAGTCCATGATTGTTGTGTACCCCCACCTCCAAGGTTTTTACAGTGGTCATAATTGCTCTTGAAGCATGTCCAGTAATCCAGTGTTTAACTTTTTTTTTTTTTTTGACTCTGGGCATAGGCTTTACAGCCTGCTATCAAGACCCAGCCATCCTCATACACCTCTACATGTCACCACTTCGGCTCTAACACCCACCATCCATATTGAATACATGCTAGGGCTGTCTCATACAGGACTGGTGTATTGGTATTAGCGGAGTTATTTTTACGACATGTCGGCGGGTCTTCTGGTAGATCAGTAAAGCCTGATTTTAATGAAATTCAAATCCTTAAACTGTTCCCTGCTTCAGCGAGGATTCGAACCTGGGTCCCACGGGACTGCAAGCCAACTCTCTACCGATCGAGCCACCGCCTCCCCTAATCCTTAGCACTGTGACTTATGATTATTTAAACAAGAACGAAAAGATGCCGCAAACGATCAGACAGCCGTCCACTGTTGACTGGAGTTGAGACAGAACTAGGAGGAGGGGGGGTAGAGCGGGAAGCGAGCTGGTCGGCGCGGGCGGGAAATTCAAACTGGCGCGGTTGGAAAAAATCAGATTTTTTTTTTTTTTTTCAATTTTTGGGCATTTTGGGGTTTCTGCCATCAGCCTACGATGTCCGAACAGTGAGGTAACCGGATAGTGGTCGTCCGGATAATAGAGAGATTACTGTACTACCATTCTTGACTGTGAATAAAGAAAATCATTATGTGAATACATTGTCAGGCTTGTAGGTCAGTTTATTATATAGGAGCATGCCTAGAAGAAGAAGAATTTCATGCACTGCCCTGTGATATTTTAAGGTACAGTAAACCCTTCATAAGCCAAACTATATGGGGCTCTACCCTGGTTCGAATTACCGAATTTTCCGTCTTACCGAATTTTCACCCCCCAAAATTGCTAAATTACCGATTTTTCACTCCCCAAAATTGCTAAGACAATACCTATTACTTGTCCTTTCAACACTAAATTAAAGAAGCATATATAAATAAGTTATGACAGAAAAAAATTTTGTGCATTTAATATTCCTTTAACCCTTTCAGTGCTGGGTGTATTTTCATTTTGTTCTTGCTGCCACCAGACAATTTTAGTCAGTGTAGTTTGGATCTGTGGAAGTGCACGGGGTTGGTACAGCCTTCGTTAGCCCCTTCAATATGTGAGTCCAGTCCTGAGTGCCATAAAATCGGCTGGAGGAAGCGTAAATAAAGTAGAAATAGATGTCACAGTACTGAAGTGGTTAATTGGTAGAAAATCATTCACAGAGGCAGTACAGACCGTCGGCAGCGTGTGTTGGAGATGGATTTCCTCCCCCCCAAATTTCAAAAACAATACTTATTACTTGTTGTCTTAACACTAAAGTAAAGGAGCATATACAGTGTATAAATTAATAAAGAAAGACAAAAATGAAAAAATCCAGTGCACATAATTTGCCTTTCGTTAGAGACAGTAGATTTGTCGGCAGTTTGTTTTGTTTTGGAGATGGAGGTGGTTGAGTTCACACTTGAACGTAAATTCTAAACAGTACCCAGTATTTATTTCACTCTACATTAAGAACTTAACTTAAATGTAATCACTGTAATAGACTGCAGTGTAAAACCCTTTGTTAGAGGCAGTAGATTCGTCGGCAGTTTGTTTTGTTTTGGAGAAGGAGGTGATGGAGGTGGTTGAGTTCACACTTTAACGTAAATTCTAAACAGTACCCAGTATTTATTTCACTCTATATTAAGAACTAAATGTAAATGTAATCACTGTAATAGACTGCAGTGTAACACCTTTTGTTAGAGGCAGTAGATTCGTCGGCAGTTTGTTTTGTTTTGGAGACGGAGGTGGTGGAGGTGGGTGATTTCACACTTTAACGTAAATTCTAAACAGTACCCAGTATTTATTTCACTCTATATTAAGAACTAAACTTAAATGTAATCACTGTAATAGACTACAGTGTAACACTTTCAGTAGTAATAGTACTGAACTTTAATCATGATCACTACACTAAGTCACACACGCACATTTTTTTTTTTTTTTAGCTTCATTCCTTTACGACTAGAGGTGCCAGTATCACTTCTTTTAAGCTTTGAACCTTCCATGGCAAGGCAGAAGGCAAAAGGAGAGCACTGCTAAGCGCTAGATGACAGTAAGAATGGCGCAACTACCGTCTCCAAAAGCAAGCAGCAGGCTGGCGCCACGTGTCCGCCTGGCTTGTCCGCCTGGCGCCATTTCTCCCCCTAATTTCACATTTCAGTCTACTTTCATACATGGTCTCGGCCTGAGTTCGGCTAACCAAAGATTCCGTCTTCTAAAAGTTCGACTTATGGAAGGTTTACTGTACTTGAAAACAGGCACTCGTCAAGAAAAAATTGAAAATTATACAATATTCTGGCAAAGGATGAGAACTGCACTGTCTCCTTTTAGTGTCCCTCCTGTGATCCTGGGAAGGATTAAGGAGCTGCCAGTAGCTTTTGGTTATGGCACTTGACTATAATACATTAGAATATGATAGATTACTTTTTAAGCTTTTCCCCCTTACAACTTAAGTGAGTTTATATGACACCTGCATCCTTGAAATATGGGTCTTGAAGTTATTTGTCATGATACCCACATCACATTTTATGATAGGGTTAATGGTGTTTACTATTTCCCCCCTAATGTCTTGATCATTATCAACATTGAGAACAGGTGGTGAAAACATTGCGTCAGATAGTGAGGAAGGTGCCAGTGATGCAGCAGGGACAGCAACAGCAGCAGCAACAGCAGTATCAGCATCAACAGCATCAACAACAACAGCAGGTTAAGTTAAGAGAGCTCCCTCAGAGTGACCAAACCACACAGCAACAGCAGCAGCCACTAAAAGTTGTAAAGAGGACAGTTTTGTCGCCTGCAGATACATCATCACAGGTGAGACAGAGAAGCAGGAGGGACTACAGGCCATAGGAGGCTCTCTGGCACCTAATTTTTTAAATGTTATATTTGTTTTTGACACATTAATCATATCTTGTATCTTATGCCTGCAAACTATGTTGGTAATGATATAATACAAAGTAACCATTGCCTCTCCTGACTAGGAAGGAACTCCCCTTTTGTGCTGAGGGTATTTTCTACAAAGCATGTTAAAAGTGTGTTCTGCTGTGTGGCTTTGATATTTGGCCAGTGAGAGAGGATGCAAATGGATTTGAACAGACAGGAATGAGAAAGTTTAAATGGGTTATTAGAGCATTACTGAATGACAGTTGAGAAGAGTATTCTACATGAGAGAGCTGGTATACAGAGATATTTGAGAAGTGATGCAAATTGATTGGTCAAAGATTGTTTCAGCATATTGAGAAGAGGGCCACAAGTATGAATGTATAGAGAAGAATGCACAGAGGCAGACCAGAGATTATATAGGGTAATGTCCTGCATGGAGAACATGAGATATGGGACGGAGTAGGGAAAAAATGGCTCAGTATCATGATTATGTAGAGAGCAACATTCAAGTAAAATGACTTACACTTGCTTCCATGGATAATGGTATCTAAATGTAATTGAGGACTAATGCTTGACAATACTGTGCAATAGGTAATCATCATCATCATCATCCAGACATCCTTTTCCACCTCAAGGTGGAGTGAGGTAGGGTCCAGAGAGCCTGAAAAAAAATTGATAGTATGAGATACTAAACAATGACTCCCAAGGTGAATGAACCACACTCCCATTCACTCATCCTACATGTCCCCAGAAACCTAGCTCCATGCTAGAGGTCAAAAACATTCCACACTTTTTTTCACATACACCTGTCTGACTTTTTTTCACATACACCTGTCTGACAGAGTCAGTCCTATGACAGTCAAGCTAAAAGGGGTGCCAAACCATGGACATAAACTCCTCAGCACAAACTTCATCTAGCTAGCTTGATTTGCTAGTCATTTCCTCAGCCTCGTTAGCTCCTATACCTCCATTTCTCTTAAACTCATTTACCATATCTATCCATTGTTTTCTAGGCTTGCCACATCTCCTCCCTCCTTCAAATTTGCTCAGATATACCTTTTTCACCACTATTCACTCCCATTTGCTCCACATGCCATTACCATCGAAGCACACTTCCTTCAGCTGTAGTGCCCACAGACTTCCTTACTTGGCATCTTCCACGAATCAATTCATTCCATATGCTTTCGACTCACTGTACTTAACGCACATTTCTGAAGAGAGTCCCATCTCCACCGCTGTGCAAGCTGATAGCAAAACATATCACAGAAGAAGTGGTTCTAGGGATCCCCAGCCAATAAGAGTCTAACCTTAGAAATTTTCTGTAGGAGGACTAGGAGTGGAAACTGTGAGCATTTATGCCTACAGAGGTAGGGTATGGATGTAGGCAGCTTGAACAGTACAGAGTATTCAACTGATTGAAGCCAGTCAGCTGCCTTATAGTGATTGGAAAGAACCTGCAGTCAGCTGCCACTTCCCATACAGTACTTTACTTTGTTTATTGTACAGGGATTGGAAAGAATCTGCTGCCACCTCCCTCTTCTCACAGTCCTTTGCACAGTATACAAGTACTGACTGATAGTCTACATCAGAGGTTCTTAACCTGGGGGGCGTGAGTAAATTCCAGGGGGGGCGTGAGCCCTGGGGAAAAGTAGGAATTTCTCTAATTATATTTGTATTTCTCTTAACGTGAGTGTGGCAAATATCAAGATGATTGCGAAATACAAAATATGCTTGGACGGCTTTATGAACTATGAGAAGTAGCAATACTTCTAGATTCAGAGCAGAAAGCAGATCTCCACGACAAAGGTCCAGTCTGAAGGCTTTCTGCTATCTCTATCTTACCTGGTGGACATCTTCGAAACGCTGAGTACAATCAGCCTTAAACTACAAGGGAAAACATCAACATCATTATGCACCACGACACCATTCGAGCCTACAAGGCCGAACCCGACCTCTGGAGATGAATTCAGGATGGAAATACAGCCAGTTTTAGTAACTTGGATTCTGCTTTCATTCACATTTACCTTGAATCTGAGTTTAAAAATAATGATAATATTAATAATAATAATCACTCATCTGAGTGACTTGAAAGCAGAATTAATCAGATACTTCCCAGATATAGACGAGAAGCGTGAAACCTGGAAATTCATCAGGAACTCATTTCAACGTGAGGTAGCTGATGTTTCGGATGGTGTGCAAGAGAATTTTCTTGAGTTGAAGTTCAACTCCTCAGCTGAGGAAGACTTCAAAGAACTGGATGTTGAGACATTTTGGGTCAAGTACCTTCCTGTTTACCCTCTGATTTCACATCAAGCTCTTCGGATTCTGACAATGTTTTCATCCATGTATCTTTGTGATGCTGCATTTTCCATGCTCATTGCTGTCAAGACCAAGTACAGAAACAGGCTGAACGCTGAAGGAGACTTATGTTGTGCACCCTTTGGCATTCGACCCTGCATTCAAGATCTGGTTGCTAAGAAACAGAGTCAAGTATCTCATTAAATTAGTAAGAGAATAACCTCATTAAATATGCTGGGTATATTGTTTGCACAAAATTCACACTCAATAGAAAGACTAAAAACACCCATTTTTTCATTTTTTTCTTAAAATCTTGAAGGGAATGTTATCAATTTGGTTGAAGATGTGCAGGGGGGGGGGGAAGTGGAGGGAAGGACCAACTTTTTTTTATTTTTTTTTTTATGTGTCCGACTCTGGGCATAGGCTTTACAGCCTGCAATCAAGGCCCAGCCATCCTCCTAACCTCTACATGTCACCACTTCAGCGCTAACACCCACCGTCCATATTGAATACATGCTAGGGCTGTCTCATACAGGACTGGTGTATTGGTATTAGCGGGGTTATTTTTACGACATGTCGGCGGGTCTTCTGGTAGATC
Source organism: Birgus latro (assembly GCA_018397915.1). Classification (NCBI taxonomy): domain Eukaryota; kingdom Metazoa; phylum Arthropoda; class Malacostraca; order Decapoda; family Coenobitidae; genus Birgus; species Birgus latro. The sequence goes on along the minus strand of JAGKTI010000733.1, from coordinate 21,183 downwards.
AGTAAAGCCTGATTTAATGAAATTCAAATCCTTAAGCTGTTCCCTGCCTCAGCGAGGATTCGAACCTGGGTCCTTCGGGACTGCAAGCCAACTCTCTACCGATCGAGCTACTAGAGGGGGCATGGTAGTGAAAAGGTTAAGAACCACTGGTCTACATGAATTATGCTATCCAACTACTAATTTCATCATCATCATTGTCCTAGCCTTATTTCCCACCCAAACATGATTCAAGATAGGGTCCAGAAACTAATGAAAGAGAAAATATGATTGAGGGAGGACAAAACAACAGCATACCCAGTGAATAGGTCACACACTTTCTCACTCGCCGTTTATGCCCACGGAATTCTGAATCCACCTCATGAGCACGTGTGTGTGCTGCATAAATACTTGTCAGGTGGAGTCAGTCTGATGACTGCCGAGTAAAAAATCGGATGCCAGCCCTCGTCATATGCTTCTTTGTGCAAAGTTTCTCCAGCCATCTTGAGCCCTGTCAGTTCATTAGCCCTATCAGCCCCATTCCTCACCCATTCATTTACCATATCTTTCCAGCTTATAACCTATCATGCTTTCTACCTTCAAACTCACCCACATATATATACCCTTTTCACCACAGAAATATATGTAAACATATAATATAATAATCAATGTGGAAGGATGTGTACTTACAGTATAGACTCATACTGGCCTCAGAAATGAATAAGCTTTTTGTATATGTAATGATTTTTAGCTTTATTTAAGCTTGTAAATTAGTGGTCAACTTCTCTCCAGTGCATATGCATCTCACTTGCAGATAGTTTTTAGTAACTGTTTTAGGTTGTAAATACCTGTGGTTTTCTGTGGGGTCTGTATTAAACGTGTCAGACAAATTTGACAGTACTTTTTGTTTTAGTTTTATTTGCTTACAGTGAGTGAATGACTGTGAAAATTTACTTCCCTCGAAGGTAGAGGTGGAATTTTCTTCTTGATATTACTTCTGCAAGTAATTTTTTACCAATGATCAATGTCTGTAATATCATGTGAATCTGCTGTCCCCTCTCAGTAATGAAGGCCCCTGTACCATAACACTTGGTTAATTCATGCTCCTCAAAACAGTCCTTCATCTTAGATTTAAATATGATGTTGATAATAAATAGATGGTAATGGTTATGTCCAGATATGCTATGGATCATAATAGCAACATATGGTAAACAAATGGTGAGATAGGTTATCCTCTGGGTGTGAGATACCGTATCCATTTTACTAAAACTGCCGTCTCTCCATCTTGAATCTTGAATAATGAGTTGTAACAATAGAATAATAATCAAATATGATCCTAGTCATGAAGAAATACTATGGAGAGGATGACTGTAGAGCCTAAGCAGTATCTCATTTTGTCATTGGGCTACATGAAAAAAGCTACAGTAAGACAAAACTCTAGGTCAAGTAAGAGTAAACTGACTACAAATCACTCCATATCCCAACAGCCCAACAACTCACTGAGGCGCATCGTGACATCTGGCACAGCAAGCAAGGCCACCGGAGGGTCAGCAGCGGGGGGAGTAGGTGGGGGGGGAGTGGTACGCAGGGTGGTGAAGACAACTGGGAAGATGGATGAGCCAAACCTCCCCACTGTCCAGTTGCGAGACCTCCCCACCAACCTCACCCTAGCCGATATCAATAAAATGGTGTCTGGGGCAGGGGTAGGGTCACCTCAGGTAGGTCAACATTGTTTTATGCCAGCGACAGTATGAAATTATTGGAATAACATGCCTGGAACCACTGTCTGACTCACTTCTTCTTCATTTCTGCATCATTCGCGGCCTTTCTTCTAACTTTCTTTCTGTGGAACACCACCTCTCCTCCTCTAAACCTCACCTTCTTTTCTTAACAGAGACTCAGCTGCCTGAGGCAACTGACAGCAAACCCTTTTCTGTATCCTCCTACTTTCTCTATACTCATTTCAAAGCCAAAGGTGGCTGTTGTGTATATGTACCAACGACCTATCTTGCTCTCGTGTTCCTGAACTTGATTCTTCTGAATTCTCTACTCTCTGGCTTCGGCTCTCCTGTCATTCTCTGACTAAATATATCTTTGCTGTTTACTTATCGCCTAATTCTACTGACTATCAAAAATTCTTTGACTATCTTACTTCTACAATGGAACACATTCTATCCATTTCTCCTTCCTCTGAAGTCTCCATTCTTGGAGACTTCAATATTCACCATCATCTTTGGCTCCTCTCCTTCCACTGATTCACCTGGTGATCAAGCCTTCACCTTTTCTATCCTTAATGACCTAGAGCAGCTTGTACAGCACCCTACCCGTATCCCTGACCGCCTTGGAGAGAGCTCCAACATACTTGATCTCTTCCGTACAACTAATCCTTCTGCTTATACTGCTAATCTTTTTTCTCCGTTGGGCTCTTCCGATCATAACCTTATTATCTTAACCTGTGCTATCGCTCCTGTACGGCCTGGAGACCCTCCAAAGAAACGTCGACTGTGGCACATTGGAGCTGCGGATTGGGAGGCTCCCAGGCAGTACTTCTTTGATTTTCCCTGGAATTATTTTTGCTTCCATGGCCAGGAGCCATCTGCATGTGCCTTATGCATTACGGAGGTTATTCTCTCTGGCATGGAAGCATAAATTCCTTTCTCATATCCTTTGTCTAATGCAAGAAAGCCTTGGTTTAATCACACTTGTTCTAATGCTGTCCGCAACAAGGAGAGGGCCTACAAAAGGTACCGGAGCCAACCCACCCCTGAATCACATCTTTCTTATGTTTCTGCCCAGAATCGTGCTAAGTCTGTTCTTCGTTCTGCTAAAAATAGTTTCATCCGCACTAAATGTTCTCAACTCTCCATCTCGAATTCTTCACACTCCGTCTGGCACCTTGCCAAAAATCTTTCTAACAACTTTACCTCATCATCCTTCCCTCCTCTTTTTGACTCTGATGGCTCTGTAGCTGTTTCTCCTACTGATAAAGCAGATTTCTTCGCTCAGACTTTCTCCTCCAATTCCACCTTAGAAGATTCCGGTGCTGTTCCTCCATCACTTCCCCCCTCTGACTTCCTCATGACTGACATTGAAATTTCTTCAGCTGATGTATTTACAGCCATCACTGGTCTCAATACAAACAAGGCATATGGGCCTAATGGGGTCCCTCCTGTTGTCCTCAAAAACTGTGCCTCAGTGCTTACACCCTGCCTAGGTAAACTCTTTCGCCTTTGTCTATCAACTTATACCTTTCCTCCTTGCTGGAAGTTTGCTCTCATTCAGCCAGTCCCAAAGAAGGGTGACCATTCCCAACCCTCTAACTATCGTACAATTGCTTTAACATCCTGTGTTTCAAAAGTGTTTGAGTCTATTCTTAAAAAAATTTTAAAGCATTTTTCCTATCACAACCTTCTTTCTGATCGTCAGTATGGGTTCCGTCAGGGACGCTTCACTGACGATCTTCTCACCTACCTTTTGGACTTCTGGTCATCCTCCTTTTGGGACTTTGGTGAAAGCTTTGCCATTGCACTTGACATCTCAAAGGCTTTCAGTCGAGTCTGGCATAAATCTTTAATTTCTAAACTGCCCTCTTATGGTTTCTATCCTTCTATCTGTGCCTTCATCTCTAGCTTCCTTTCTGGTCGTTCTATAGCTGCTGTTGTAGACGGCCATCGCTCTTCTCTTAGATCTATTAACAGTGGTGTTCCTCAGGGTTCTGTCCTATCACCAACTCTCTTCCTTTTATTCATCAGTGACCGTCTAAGCTGTACCTCTACCCCTATCCACTCGTACGCTGATGATTCCACCCTTCACCTTTCCTTTTGGTTCCCGCAACATCCGTCTCAGCAGCTGCGAGGCTATGGCACACCTAATGTCTGACTTGGCTCGTATCATTGACTGGGGTAAAAATAATCTTGTTGTTTTTAATGCATCAAAGACTCAATTCTTACACATATCAACCCACCAAAATCTTCCACAGGAGTACCCACTGATGTTTAATAATGTACAGCTCGCTCCTGCATCATCCTTAAACATGCTTGGGGTTTCATTCACTAGGGATTTATCTTGGAAGGAACATATTACATCTCTTGTGAAATCTGCTTCCAAAAGATTAAGTGTGCTAAGCCAACTCTCTTTACCCCTGCACAGTTGTTGACTTTGTACACGGGTTTTATTCGCCCCTGTTTAGAGTACAACTCTCATGTGTGGGGAGGCTCCCCACATGCAGCTCTTCTCAATAGGGTGGAGTCAAAGGCTTTTTGTCTCATTAACTCTCCTCCTCTTACTAGCTCCCTTCAACCTCTGTCTCTTCGCCACACTGTTGTATCTTTATCTCTTTTCTGTCGCTACTTCAATGGCTACTGTTCCTATGAACTGTCTGCTTGCATCCCCCCACCTCTATGACGGGCACGTAGCACCCGTCTAGCAACAACCTCTCATCCCTTTTCTGTCCATTTCTCAAATGCAAGAGTTAACCATTATTCCCAGTCCTTCATTTATGCAACTGGTCAGTTTTGGAACTGTCTTCCTCTTTCTGTATTTCCTACTTCCTATGATCTCCAGTCCTTCAAACGCAGTGTGTCCAGGCATCTCGAAATGAACAATGGATCTTGAATTTGGCTCTCTTTTTGTATTGTTTTTTTTGTTCTTGGAAGGAACAGTATGCGGGCCCGTGGCCTTTGGTTCCTTCTTCCTTGGATAAAAATATATATATATCTATATATATATATATATAGATATATATATATGTGAGAAGTGTTAATGTTGGGGGAGGGGTAGACCGAGAAAGACATGGGACGAGGTCATTAAGTGTGACTTAATGGTTGAGGGACTGAACAGGGAGGCTGCATGGAGAGCCGCCGTTAGGTGACCAAGACCGATGCATGCAAGCATGTTGGAGCCTTCAAAAATGGAAATGAAACGATATCATCATCATCATCATCATCATCTAATCCTGTGATGCCCCATAGGAGTGTTGAAGCCCGAGGCTAGGCAAGTTGGTCCTGCCTTTTAAGATGAGATGTGACCATCTTCACTCATCCCTGTGTGGCATTACATGAGCAACAAACCCCAACCACCTTGTGGATAGAAACCTGCACAGGCTCAATCCGATTAGAGCTCCTTAATTGCCCACTAAACCACCAGATGCCATAATTTGGTTACACGGTTACCACAGAGCATAGTAAATGGTTTCCTGGTGTACAGGAAACCACTTGGCTTGTCACTTGGTGTAGAGTCACCCATAGGCAAAAGAAGAGGAAAGGATGAAGGAAAGAATGACAGAAGAGAGAGTGTAAAGTCACCCTTAGGCAGAAGGAAGAGGAAAGAATGAAGGAAGTAAAGACAGAAGAGGAAGGAAGAGAGGAAAGGGTAGTCACCCGAGGGCAGTACTACATC
>JAGKTI010000733.1:0-15671 GCA_018397915.1 Birgus latro | reverse complement strand
TTTTTTTTTTTGAGGACCATCATGATTTAGCGAGTACACTTAATAGTAGTGTTTTTTTTTTTTCTTAATTTTAGTTGTAATTATGTACCATGTGTTACATATTTTCATCACCTTTTTCTGATTTGAGCTCTTTGAGAGCTGCATGTAATGTTTATGTTATATAAGATTTCTTTTTTAATGAGTTATATTGATTCATGTACTGTATTGAGAAGTGTACAGTACTAAGGTTGACTGGAAACCTTCAGTATTTCATTATGATACCACAATCATTATGACCAGTCATAAACTTTCTTAAGGTAATAAGCATGCCGTTATGCAAAACATGGTATATATCCCTTAGATATACAGTAGTGTGACTTACAGCAGGTGGTATTCGTCATGATAGGGAAGTTTGTGCACATATGTGTTACATGGTGGTCAGGACTGTGAATATATCGTTGCATGGAAGACAACGGGATTTACCCTACCCCTGCCAAACCCCTGCTGCTGTACTCTGGCTGCCCTCTGCTGGACATGCTGCTCTAAGGATGTCACTCTGCTACCACCATGAGTGTGTGAGACTGTTGAACAATATCTGTTTTGGAAGGGGTGACAAAACTGTCCTCTATTAAACATATAGTTTTGTAAAGTCATTTAAGTAAATTGTACTGTTGCCATGTAATCAGTTATCTTTGCGTTTATTTTATGAACATCTTGCAGCTGGCCAGCTTCCACAAAGAAAGAAAGAAATTGTACTCAGTGTGGAGATGTGGCTCAATGCAGGTTTGTTCACAACATTAATAGCCCAGTTTGATATATGATAGTAATTTAAACCACATGCTAACTGACTGTACTGTAGGAGTGGTAGGTGCCAGAATGATAGTGGTTTTATAGCTGGTATTGCCTTGCATCTTATATCCTGACAAATAGCGAGAATGTTGCTTATAATATGCAAGTCAATGCACTGTGAATCTTGCCAAACTTAGCACCTTAATTTCAACAGAATTGGTGAGATAGTGTGATATCATTCATTGCTCTGAGTTAAGTTAATTTTCAAATGCTTAGTTTACTATTGCTGTACTGTAAAATTAAAATCATACTAGCAGTGGGTCTGATTACATGGCAAGTTGAGTTTTGTACCCCAGGGTACTGTTTGGGTAAGGTGTATCTTGTAACTTGTTTGTTTTATTGCTGCTATCAGTCTTTTTTTAGTGTACATGCACACACAACTGGCTGCTGCTGATGTGTCTGGTGTTTGAATAGAACTATAAATTGGTGTTGAATGTGTTTCAGTTTAGCCAATTTTAAATGCTTTGTTGGTGCCATTTGGTTTTTATATATATGTTACCAAATCGTGTGATTTTTGTTTCAGTTATGCTGATAATTAGGCAGTTATCAAGGACACTGGATCACACGGCCTGTTAATGCAGTTTTTTCACAGTAATCACCACATTGAGATTATTCATCACACTTTCCTCTTTGCTTTTTCAGTACATTAGTCACTACCTGTAATTAGTCTTGAGTAAGGTGATAAGTAGTCAGTATAGAGTATATGATTACCATTATGGTGTAGGCTTAGTTGCACATTAGAAGGCAGATGTCCTGATTTCACAGTGTTGTAAATTGTTCAGATGGAAAAATTATATATACATGTGGAAATGTGGACTGAGAAGGTTCAACAGTTTTCACCCAGCTTGGATTGTATTGCCAAGTTGAGCCAAAACTACTGCATTTTCTTCATGCAGCATTTCCATATATGGGTATATATATATATTTCTTTTTTTGTTAAAACTGCTGTAGTGTAATGCAAATTTATTTGATAGTGTAATACAAATTTAATTGATGGTAGGATTAATGTGGAACTAGTGGAAACTCAACCACTGATGTGTTTGTGTGGAATATAATTAAAAGACACATGCAGCCAGTTGTTTCCAAGTCCCCATATTTTTATTTTTTTTATTTTTTTATAGTGGGTATGATAGTATGTTTGAGATCGTGTGTGCCAGTAGTCGATATCCTGGTCACAAGTAATGTATCAAAACCTATCAAAGTACAAATGGGGGGCAACACTGTTCATAGGGAGGTAAGATATGCATTTCACCCTTGTGAAATGATCTCAGAGTAGCTACAAACGTCCATGTGGTACATCAGATTCTACTTTATCGTAGCATGTAGTAGTTTTATTACGTGTAAGTAAACTGGAATGATTGAAGTACAAGATTTTTTTTTTTTTTTTTTTATAAATGACATACTGTCGAATGAAGAAATTATTTACTGGCCTTTGCAGGTTGTGGTGCCTGAAAGCTACTACTTCCACACCAAGCATGCAATAGCCTTGAAAGTACTTTAATCCACTTGGTAGAGAAGAGACTCATCAATGAAAAACATCATCTAGACACTTACATAATCTATTGAACCTCCTATGGGTCAGGTATAGTGAGTCTCATCAGAGCCAGTCAGAGTGTACCTCACATTGCTCGTTATTGTCTAACAATCATCTGATAACCACAGGTTCATCCTTCTTGCTTTAATTATCCTTTTCAGAGTTACTGTATTTTGTTGTGTTTCCTTATTTCTTGTGGAGCAGCCAACCAAGCACTCAGAGTTACATCAGTTCCAATATATATACAGTATATATATATGTTAATCCCTCATTTATCCAGACATAATAGAACCAATGGCATGTCCGGGTAGTGGCAACATACGGATAATGGACATTGTTCCCCTACCATACCCAGACCCTACCTATACCCAACCTCCAGCATATACCTAACCTATTTGTACTGTAGCTGTGCTCAATTTGGCTGGTTTTCCTGTCATTCAGGCATAGTTAGACATTAGAACACACCAAGGAATGTCCAACATTATGCTAAACCAAGAAAACCATGCAGAAAAACACTGGAAACCAAAAAAACACCCTACGTAAACACTACAGAATGTACAGTGCCCCTCCTTATTTTGGCAGTGTTTTCTGGTCATTGCCATATTTTGACATCAAAGCATACATAGGATTATCCAAAGTAATGCTAAACACCACACCAAGAAAACCATGCAAAAAAAAAACACTGAAAACCAAAATACACCATACCTATACACCAATTTATGTACAGTGCCCCTCCTAATTTTGGCACTGCTTTCAGATCATTCTGCCATATTTATACATCAAAACACACATAGGAATACCCATAGTAATGCTGAACACCAAGAAAACCATGAAAAAAATAATTGAAATTAAAAACACCTGACCTCTACACTACTGTATGTACAGTACTCCTCCCAATTTTGGTACTGTTTTCTAGTCGTTCTGCCATATTTAGACATAAGAACACATATGGGGTTATCCGTTGTAATGCTAAACACCAAGAAAACCATTTAAAAAAAAAACATTGAAAACCAAAAAACACCCAGTCTATACACTACTGTATGTACAGTAACCCTCCTAATTTTGGCGCTGTTTTCCAGTCAGTCTGCCGTATTGAGACATCAGAACACACGTAAGATTATCCATGTTAATGCAGAAAATCAAGAAAACTATGCATAACAAAAAGAAAATCCACAAAAGATTGACGACCGTTTGAAAGTCTGTTGTCTGTGACGAGTGATTGCTCCCGAGGCTCAAAAAAAAAAAAAAAATGGCCAAATATGCCACCAGAAATTGGTTATATTGGTATAAATAGTATACCATCATCTTCGCTGGTGTTTATACTGTAAAATAGGCTAATAAAAACACACAAAACTGATAAAATACAGAAATGCAGCAATAATATAAGTGTTCAGGTGCAAAACTTACCTTCATATAACTTCCCACCATCATAGTGCAGAATTTTGCCAGCATCTTCCAAGAGTTAAGCATACATCTAGATGCAGAATTTCATGAGCTTTCTCTTGGATTTTGCAGAATTTTGATACGACCAGTAGTAGTTGAATAAATTGCCAAAAAATTTTAAAACTCACGGGTCAGTGTTATCACCACGGAGGAGGGTAGAGACTGAGGGAGTTAGTGGGGAGCCAGGAGGGTATGGAGGAGGGATGGGAGGGGGGAAGAAGCGAGGCTGTGGGCAGGATTTTCACCCCTCTGTCACGAGGCGGATGAATGCTTTTACCGTATATTTATTCGTGGCTTGTGGTCCATTAGACGCTGAGTGTCCATCCGGAAACACAACTCACAGTGAGTGGGTGTTTTTGGACGTTCGGTAGAGAGGTGGACGGCCGCTGTCACTGAACATGTACTCGTGGCTTGCTGTCTGTGTTTCAATCTCAGTGGCAGTTAGGAAAGACTTATCCCAGTGGGCGTGCGAATTTGGACATTCAGTGGGGATGTGTATGGATGTTTTAACACTACTTGTGGGTTACAGCCGTATTACTCGGGTGCTGGAGGTTCGTTGGGAGTGATCGGATGACCGTGACTGACCATTCAGTACAGGGGTGGATGGATATTTTAGCTGTGGTTGTGGGTTACGGCCTACTTCCTGCTCACAGCTCAAGCCTAGTGGCCATGATACCGAATGTTTGAATGTGTTGGCTGTCTGGCCGAAGTTCTTGGGGTCTTTTATGTCCGGATAATAGCAAGTAAATTAGGATTATGGTTTTAATAGAGCCAAGGTTCAGCGTCCGGATAACGAACACGTCCGGATACTGCACGTCTGGATAAATTAGAGACTACTGTATACAGTATAGAGACAGTAGTCCCTCATTTTTATATTAGAGACTACTGTATATGTACAGTAATCCCTCATTTATCTGGACGTGTTCATTATCCAGATGCTGGACCTTGGCTCTGTTAAACCATTGTCCAAATTTACTTGCTATTATCCAGACGTAAAAGTCCCCGAGTTCTTCAGTCGGCCAGCCGGCAGGTTCAAACATTCGGTATCGTGGCCACTGGACTCAAGCCGTGAGCGGGAAGTAGACTGTAACCCACAACCAGTGCTGGGCAGGTGCGCAAGTACTTGAGCAAAGCGCAATTTCGCACTCTTGCACTTCGATGAATATCGTTTGCGCATTGCGCACCGCGCGAGACCATGTGCAATATTGTGCTTTTTCACATGAAAAGGCAGGTGTGCAAGTGCAATTTTAGTTGTGCTTGCATAAATGAATTTGTGCTTGTGCACCTGCCTTGCACACCTGTCCTGTGGATTGCGCAGTCCACAGGACACGTGGTCTTGGGAGCTGCCTGCATGGCTGGACAAGGGATTTGGGAGGCTCGGGCGGGTCGTGAGGGCTGGATTGTTGGGGGGAGGTGGGAGGGTAGTAGCATTTCTGAAAATGCTTCAACAGAGATAATGTATTTTAATGTTTTTTGAAATTATTATTATTAATAAAAAATAGTCAATTAAAAATACATTAAGAGTAGCATATGCAATTCCTTACAAAAATCATTAAAACATATTATTTACATATCCAGAGTCTAGTAATTTATTAGGCTGCAGATATTTGATCTAAATAATATGTTCTAATGATTTTTGCAAGGAATTGCAGGTGCTGTTGTATATCTATGTTAAATTATTAAATAAAACGTCTTGAGAAAATGCAGATAAAAGTGAAACTGGCAACATCACTGCCTTTGTTTCCCTGTCCCTCTCCACTTCGCTCACTCGTCTATATGAACTTCACGAGTTAACAATGCATTGCTCCGGTCCTACCACCTTATTTACTTTGTGTGAAGTAATTTGTCAAATGGATGCCCCCAGTACCAGGAGTTCTGGCTGTACTGCCCAGTTTTGCCAGCCAGATGCAGAGTGTGAAATTCAAATGACTGAGAGAGTGGAAATAAATTAGTTATTTTAGAGTAGCATGTCGAGACAGACTGACAGATGAAGTGAAGGATCTTTGTGGTGTGGATGTGGATGTGATAGGAAGCGTTAGGAGAAACACATTAAGGTGTTTGGCCATATGGAGAGGATGGAGAGTAACGAGGAGAGTAAATGTGTGAGAGGGAGGGGGAGGGCAAGGATGAGATGGAAGGATGGAGTGGAGAGGTATATGAGAGAGGGGGGTGTGAGCTGGGAGCAGGGTAGTGAAATGGCACGGGACAGGGTGACATGGAGGCGATTTGTTGTGGCCAATGGCCACCCCTTATGGGAGTAAGGCATCTGGCAGTATAAAGAATAATAATAAATAAAAGTAAGTATGCTAATTTATTTAAATATCTCAATATTTTACAGTAATTCCCACAAATACAGTAGGCGCGGAAAGTGTTGACGCCATCTTAAAAAAAGAAAACATTCTTGTGGTTAGCAAGGAAAAACAAATAAATTAACACTCACCATTGAATTTAGTATTTACTGGCATTCCCCTTCAACTTTATTATCTTCTTAAGGCGTCTGGGGAGACTGATGGCGTAGTTTTGCAGAACAGACGGACTAAAACTGCTCCATAGCTGCAGCCTCAAGTTTAGGCAAAGATGATGTGTCCATACTACGCAGCTGCCGCTTCATGTGCGCCCATAAATTCTCAATGGGATTGATATCTGAGCTGTTTCCGGGCCAATCTCGAATAAAGGGAACCTCACAGTCTGTTAGCCACTGTTTCACTGACTTTGCAACATGTGCAGGGGCAGAATCTTGCGTAAGTACTCTTGCCTTGGTGTTATCAAAAGAGTCACTTAAAACATCACATAAGAGCTCCAAATAATTGTTCTGGTTCACTTTTTCATTTGCAGGTAGAATTACCAACCTACCAACACCATAGTATGTAAAGCAGCCCCAAGCCATGAAAGAGGCTGGGTATTTAACAAACTTGGAAGTGTACTTAGGATCCAGGGGGTCACTGCCTGGTTTGCGGTACACTCGTGATGATGGGGTCCCAGTGACAGTAAATGTTGACTCATCACTCCAAAGCACAGTTTTCCATTGCTCCTCACTCCTGGCAAGATATTTCTTACAAAAATTTACTCTCTTTTTCTTCTGAAGTGCAGTTAGCAGTGGTTTTTTACGAGCACAAAAACTCCTGTAGCCCAGATCGTCATGCAACAGCTGCTGCACACTTCTGACAGACACATCTGCCAGCAACTGTGGGTTCTTTTCTTTTAAATCCTGTGCTGTTAGCCTTGGATCCTTGCTAACTTGCCTTGAGATCAGCTGACGGGTCCTGAAGGTTGTCTTACGAGGTCTCCCAGGCTTGGGAATTGGACTGGGAGGAATGGCCTCCCCACTGTCCTTGAACCGCTTCACCAGTCTCTGCACTGTCCTCAGTCTAACACCATCTGATTTGCAATACATGGGAGTTTGTGGCCAGCTTTGTATAAAGTAATCACTTCCACACGTTTGTCCTTGCTTGTGGTTACTTTAGGCATGATGAGAATGTGGTAGGTAACCAAATAACTGTGTTATTTGAGTCAAAACATGCCCTCGTGGTGCATCACACACAGAGACAATCCTCCTCCTGTGGCTGCCCAAACATTACTGAGCCTGCTCCTGTGGTGCCAAACCTATCAAGCAGGGTTGCCAGCTCCCGTTGAAAAAGCGTCAGCTCATTTCGCATCACAGGGGAGGGTAGTATTGACCCTACTTCACTTAACGCGAAGAAGAATGACGTCGGCAAAAAAAACGTCAATACTTTCCGCGCCTACTGTATGTGCAAATGGTTTGCACTAGTGCTTTGAAGCATTGCTCAAGCTAAATATTAGATTGCGCACTTGTGCAAGTTACTGATGTTAGAAAATAATAATAATAAATAAAAGGAAGTTAGTATGCTAATTTAGGTAAATATGTCTGATATTTTACAGTAATTCCCACGAATATATGCAAATGGTATGCGCTTGCACTTTGCGACATTGCGCAAGCTAAATATTAGTCAGATTGCGCACATTGCGCTTGCGCAAGGTAGTGAACTGTGGATTGTGCATTGCGCTTGCGCAAGGTCCTTTTTCGTTTGTGCTGTCCACCACTGCCCACAACCAAAGCTGAAATATCCGTCTGCCCCTATACTGAATGGTCAGAGTCGCATGCTTGACTAATCACTCCCAACGAGCTTCCAACACCAGAGTAATACGACTGTGACCCACAATTGGTATCAAAATGTCCGTACACATCCCCACCCAATATCTAAAGTCGCACGGCTACAAGGCTAAGTCTTTCCTAACTGCCCCTGAGATTGTAACACAGACCGTAAGCCACGAGTACATGTTCGGTCACAGCGGCCGTATGCCTTGTGACAGAAGGGGGAGAATCCTGCCCACAGCCTCATTTCTCTCCCCCTCCCATCCCTCCTCCATACCCTCCTGGCTCCCCCCTCACTCCCTCAGTCTCTACCCTGCTCCGTGGTGATAACACTGACTTGTGAGTTTTAATTTTTTTTGCAATTTATTTGACTACTATTGCTTGTATTGAAATTACGTAAAATCCATGAGAAAGCTCATGAAATTCTGCATTTAGACGTATGCTTGTGGAAGGTGCTGGCAAAATTTAGCACTAGGACGGTGGAACGTTGTGTGAAGGTAAGTTTTCGTTTTGAACACTATTCTCACTGCATTTCTGTACATTTACTTATCAGTTTTATGTGTTTTTATTAGCTTATTTTATAATATAAGCACCAGCGAAGATGATGGTATACCATTTAGACCAATATAACCAATTCCTGGTGGCATATTTGGCTATGGAATTTTTTTTAGTCCTGAGAGCAATCACTCATCACATATAACTGATTTTCAAACCGTGTGCAGGTTTTTTATGGATTTTTATTGTTTATGCATTGTTTTCTTGATCTGTCTATCTATTCTATATATTGCCAGATGGCATAATCCTGTAAGGGGTGGCCATTTGACTTTGAGTTTTTGTTTTACGGGGAGGGGCACTAACCCTCCGCCATTCCACTTATTGACACGTAGGGAGCACATATGGTTTGGTTATATGGTTACCACCCAGCGTTGTAAATGGTTTCTTGGCTTACGGGAAACCATTTGGCTTGTCATTCAATGTAAAGCCGCCTTTAAAGGAAAGAGAAGTAATAAGAAGTGACAGGAAAGATGGGAGAAATAGGGAGAGAGGAGGGCAGGCACAGAAAAAGAATGATAAAGGTTAAAGAAGAAGTAGGCAACACTACATCAAGTGAGTGGTTGATGGTTGCCACCACCTATTTATCATTAATATGGATAATCCTGTGTATGTTTTGATGTCTAAATATGGCAGAATGACCATATACCAGTGTATAGGTATGGATTTTTTTTGGTGTTCGGTGTTTTTTCTGCATGGTTTTCTTAATGTTTACCATTACTTTGGATATTCTATTGTGTGTTTTGATTTCTAAATATGCCTGAATGACTGGAAAACACTGCCAAATTAAGCATAGGTATTGTACAATAGCTTAGGTATAGGTTGGAGGTTGGGTATAGGTACGGTCTGGGTATAGTAGGGGAATAGTGTTCATTATTTGGATGTTGGCACCACCCTGACATGCCTTTGGCTCTGTTATGTCCGGATAAATGAGGGATTACTGTATATACAGTATATGTATGTATGCATAACTGTACTGTATATACCGTATATGTATATGGTATATATAGACATATATATGTATATTTATATATACTATATATATACACAGTATATATATATACTGTATATCCATCCATCCATCCATCATCCAATCCTATGTTGCCCCACAGAGGAGCTTAGGAGCCCGGGGCTAGGCAAGTTGGTCCTGACATTTAAGATGAGAGTGACTAGCCTCACTCATCCCTGAGTATATATATATATATATATATATATATATATATATATATATATATACCGACTGTATATATATATATGATATGCCGGATGGTTTCTTGTACACCAGGAAATTATTTAGCACACTGGGTGGTTACCATATAACCAACTAATGGTGCCTGGTGGTTTAGTGGGTAATTAGGACGCTTGAATCGGATTAAACCTGTGTTGATTTATATACATGGGCCGGTTGGGGTTTATTTCATATAATGCTGCTCTGGGGTGAGTGAGGCTGATCACTCTCATCTTAAATGTCAGGACCTAGTTGCCTAGCCCCAGGCTCATAGCAACCACAGGGTTTGATGATGTATGCATGTATGTGTCTATATATCTATGCTTAGCTTCCCTGTGGGACTTTTTTTTTTTTTTTTCTCCCTGGGGAGTTTCTTCCTTTCTTTTCCCATTGTTATTTCTTTTTTATACCTGTTTATTTTGTTTGTTTTCCTAGTGTGTCCCTCCTTTGTAACTTCATGTAGCATTACACCAGTCCACAAAGACACAAGAAATTAAAACTGCTCAGCACTACACGAGTACCTTCACAACATTCCTCCTTCACCCAACACTACAATTCACAGACACATACCGTACATAAACAAATATCTACTACAGCCATCCTAAACCTTCATCCACACAGCATCCTTCAGGAACCAGACATACACCTCTCATAAACTACCTTATCTGGAGACATAAGAACACCAAGCCAGCAACTACAATGTGGTCACCACCCGTCCATGCTGCAATATTAGCACAAGATACAATGTCAAAACATTCCACGTTGCCCACACTGCAGTGCAATTCCCCACACCACAACACACTTATTCACCACTTACATCTCAATATCACAGCTCAGACAGTCCTACAGAGTAACCACAACAATAGACCTCTGGGAGTGACCAGTTGAAGTTGCCGATTTCCCGTTATCCACTGGGTTTTGAACAAGGTGAGCCTGTGGTTGTAACAGCTGAACAACAATCCCTTGTATTTTTTTTTTTTTCCCCTTCTACACATGCACTTTTTGTCTGTGCATTGTTTCTCCTTCCTTGGTGTCGGGGTAATAGGCACCTGATGCTGGGCTTCACTGTGTCTTTCTCCCCTTTGTGGGTCAGCAGATGGGTTCTCATCAGTTGACATTCTAACTTGGTTCACTTGCTCCTGGGATAATTGGTCTGGCAATTCAACTTGGCTTTCCTTGAGGTCTAAATAGGGCTGCAGTTTGGCATTGACTATTTCTGGCTGGATGCAGATCGCCCCTTTCTTTAAAGGTACGTGTCGCTTGGCTGTCCTTGGTGGCTTTGGCCCTCCCTTCCCTCCATCCAGTTGGCAGAATGTGCCTGGTGGGAGGCGAGACTTATCTCAGATTTCCTGGTTTAAAGCACGTCATACTCACTGGTATCTGGTGGATTTGGTCACCCTAGTCTCATCCTTGTTTGGCAGAATTCTCATTGTAGTCTTTCCTCCAGGAGCATTGCATTGAGTCATTGATGTTGTTGCATCTTTTATTTTGTAGGACTCTACATTCTTGTCATGGGTTGCCCTGATGTAGTGTTCCAGTAAGGACATATCATGCTTGGTCATCCCTGATGGCCTTAGATGCCTTACCTTTGATCCCGACCAGGACAGTTTCTTCTGATATTCTTTATTCCTCGGATGTCACAGTGATGAGTGTTTGCCATCACACCTTTTACATTCCAGGACTTTTTTAACCCACATCTCAGGTCTTTGTGAGGTGTGACATGGGGTTCTGTTAAGGGTACATTGTACCCTGATGGTTTTGAATTCCCCAGTTTTGATTAGCTTGTGGGAATTTTTCTCTTAGTCTTTTTCCACTTGAGCATCACACCAACTAGAAAGTGGCATCACATGTTTTACCCTACAGGATGCCATGAGATATATCATTCCAAAGACATCTAGCATAATGCTGTCTCTTGCTGAGAACCACCGTGAAGTGCTAGGTAGCATCCCATGGATGCTTTGCCAGTCTCTCTCTCTTTTGCATCTTGAATTCTGCTGATGCAATTGGTCATTATGGGAAAGTCACACATTTCAACATCCTTCTGTTGATGGGACACAGTTGGCAAGACTTCTGGATCCATTTATTTAATTACATATTTATTTATTTTTTTAAATTGTTTTTTAAAGACCTGCTGCTTCAGAGTTTTAGCATCTCCATCCTAGAATGGATGGTGTCTTTCTTGGGATGGGTCCATTTACTAAACACCCAACATTTCTCTCTCCCATCATGCCATTGTCCCAACAAAAATTCCTAAACTTGCCAACATTTGATTCTCTTCTACACTATTCAGTGATGTGGGGACTGTGGACACTGAGCAAAGCAGCTTTCTTTACAGTCCTAGCCTCAGGTGATGTGGTTTCCATACTGAAAGCAGTTACTTAATATAAAGCATAAAGTTTCCCCATGATTGGACCTTGGTGTCCATTTTCATTCCCCTGGAATTTGTCAGAAGAGATAAATCAGTCTCCTTTCAGCTTCATAACTGAAAGACCCTGGCTCTCTTCATTAATTTTAGTTACCGTTCCCTGTGGTCATTTCAGACATGATTAAGTCTGTGAGGCAACTGAAACTTTTTTCTCAGTGTTTTTTGGATTTGGCCGGATTGTAAAAAATCTTGTTCCTTCGCTTAGATTTTAAACTGTTTTGTTCACAGATAGAGGTAATTGAACCTTGCTTCTGCTCCCAAAACCTAGGAGGTCAGATACATTGCAGAAAGTTTAAACAAGATTTGTGGACCATACCCAGTGCATTCCTTGAGCTGTCTTACAACCTGAGTTTCAAGTTCTACTTATGACAGTGAGGGACAGTAATTCCTAGAACTGTGATTATACCCTCATTTCCAAGTTTATCATGATGCTAACTAGATATGCTTTGTAACTTGCCTGGGCATCACTGTGAATAAAGAAGCAGAATTTTCTTCCTCCTTTGAGGCCTTCTTTCAGAGTGATAGATGTATTGGGGACTGATTCATGAAATGATGGTTTCCCCTTTCTGTATCCTCCTACTTTCTCTATACTTATTTCAAAGTCAAAGTTGACTATTGCGTATACATACGCAATGGCTTATCTTGCTCTTGAGTTCCTGAACTTGACTCTTCTGAATTCTCTGCTTTCTGGCTTTGGCTTTCCTATCATTCTCTGACTAAATATATCCTTGCTGTTTACTTATCCCTCAGTTCCACTGAATATGAAAAATTCTTCAACTATCATACTTCTGCGATGGAACACATCCTATCCGTTTCTGCTTTCCCTGAAATCTCCTTTCTAGGAGATTTCAGTGTTCACCACCACCTTTGGCTCTCCTCTCCTTTCACTGATCCACCTGGTGAAGAAGTCTACATATTTTTCTATCCTTAATGACCTAGAGCAGCTTGTATAGCACTCTACTGTACCCATATCCCTGACTGCCTTGGAGGGAGTTCCAGCATATACCTCTCCCTTACAACTCATACTTCTGCTTACACTGTTAATCTTTCCTCTCCATTGGGCTCCTCCGATCACAACCTCATTATCTTAACCTGTCCTGTTGCTCCAGTTGGGCCTGTGGACCCTCCAAAGAAATGTTGGTTGTGACACTTTGGAGCTGCTGATTGGGAGGTCCTCAGGCAGTACTTCTTTGATTTTTCCTAGAATGATTAGTGTTTCTATGACTGGGAGCCAACTGAGTGTGCCATGCGAATTACGGAGGTTATTCTCACAGGCATTGAAGCATACATTCCTTTCTCATATCCTTTGACTAATGCAAAAAAGCCTTGGTTTAATCATGCTTGTTCTAATGCCGTCCACAACAAGAAGAAGGCCTACAAAGGGTACTGGGGCCAACTCATTCCTGACTCGCACCTTTTTTATGTTTCTGCCCAGAATCATTCTAAGTCTGTTCTTCACTCTGCTAAAAATAATTTCATCCGTACTAAATGCTCTCAACTCTTCGACTTGAATTCTTCCCGCTCCTTCTGGCACCTTGCCAAAAACCCTTCTAACAACTTTACCTCATCATCCTTCCCTCCTCTTTTCTACTTTGATGGCTCTGTAGCTGTTTCTTCAACTATGCTAGGTGGTAACCATATAACCAAATTATGGCACCTTGTGGTTTAGTGGGTAATTAAGGCACTCCAATTGGATTGAGCCTGTGTTGGTTTATATCCAAGGGGGTGGTTGGAGTTTATTGCTCATGTAATGCCACTCAGGGATGAGTGAGGATGGTCACTCATCTTAAATGTCAGGACCAACTTGCCTAGCCCCAGGCTCCTATGCTCCTCATGGGGCAACACAGGATTGGATGATGGATGGTTGGATGGATAAAGCAGATCTCATGGCTCAGACTTTCTCCTCCAATTTGACCTTAGATGATTCCGGTGCTGTTCCTCCATCACTTCCCCCCTCTGACTTCGTCATGGCTGACATTAAAATTTCTTCAACAGATGTATTTTCTGCCATTATTGGCCTCAATACTAACAAGGCAAATGGGCCTGATGGGGTCCCTCCTGTTGCCTTCAAGAACTGTGCTTCTGTGCTTACACCCTGCCCAGGTAAACTCTTTTGCCTTTGCCTATCAATTTGTACCTTTCCTTCTTGCTGGAAGTTTGCTCTGTGTCAGCCAGCCCCAAAAGAATGGTGACCATTCCCAACCCTCAGACTATTGCCCAGTTGCTTTAACATCCTATGTCTCAAAAGATTTTGAGTCGATTCTTAACAGAAAAATTTTAAATCATCTTTCCTATCACAACCTTCTTTCTGATCGTCAATATGGGGTTCGTCAGGGTGGCTCCACTGGCGATCTTCTCATCTATCTTTCAGACTTCTGGTCATCCTCCTTTTGAGACTTTGGCAACAGCTTTTCCATTGCACTTGGCATAAATCTTTAATTTCCAAACTGCCCTCTTACGGTTTCTGTCTATAGTAGCTGCTGTTGTAGACGGCCACTGTTCTTCTCCTAGATCTATCAACAGTGGTGTTCTGCAGGGCTGTGTCCTATCACCAAGTCTCTTTGTTTTATTCATCAGTGACCTTCTAAGCTGTACATCTAACCCTATCCACTCATTCGCTGATGATTCCACCGTTCACCTCTCCATTTGGTTCCCGCAACATCCATCTCAGCAGTTACTTCAACAAACAAGGGATGAAGTTATGGCACACCTAATGCCTGACTTGGCTCGTATATCTGACTGGGGTAAAAGTAATCTTGTTGTTTTTAATGCATCAAAGACATTTCTTACACCTATCAACTTGACAGAATCTTCCGCAGGAGTACTCATTAATGTTTAATAATATCCAGCTCAGTTCTGCATCATCCTCAGACATACCTGGGGTTTCATTCTCTCGTGACTTATCTTGGAAAGATCATGTTATATCTCTTGTAAAATCTGCTTCCAAGAGAGTAGGTGTGTTAAGCCTACTCCATACCTTGTTCACCCCTGCACAGTTGTTGACTTTATACACAGGTTTTGTTTGCCCCTGCATAGAATACAACTCTTGTGTGGGGAGGCTCCCCACATACAGCTCTTCTCAATAGGGTGGAGTCAAAGTTTTTTTTGTCTCATTTACTCTCCTCCTTTTACTGGCTTCCTTCAGCCTCTGTCTCTTTGCCACACTGTTCCATCTTTCTCTCTTCTATTGCTACTTCAATAGTCACTGCTGCTTTGAACTGTTTGCTTGCATCCCTCCACCTCTACGACGGGCGCCTAGCACTCGTCTAGCAACAAACTCTCGTCCCTTTTCTGTACGACTCTCTAATGCAAGAGTTAACCTTTACTTCCAGTCTTTCATTTATGTGACATTTGAACTCTGGAACTGTCTCCCTCTGTCTGTATTTCCTACTTCCTATGATCTCCAGTCTTTCAAACGCAGTGTGTCCAGGAATCTTGAAATGAATGGAACTTGAGTTTGGCTCTCGTTTGTATTGTTTTTGCTTTTTTCTTGGAAGGAACAGTTTGTGGGCTCCTGGCCTTTGGTTCCTTCTTCCTTGCATTAAAA
>JAGKTI010000732.1:104867-116247 GCA_018397915.1 Birgus latro | reverse complement strand
AACAGCCACCTTTGGCTTTGAAACGAGAATAGAGAAAGTAGGAGGATACAGAAAAGGGTTTGCTGTCAGTTGCCTCAGACAGCTGAGTCTCAGTGAGAAAGAGAAGGTGAGGTTTAGAGGAGAAGAGGTGGTGCTCGACAGCGTGAAAGTTAGAGGAAAGGCCGCGAATGTTACAGAAATGAAGAAGGAGTGAGTCAGACAGTGGTTCCAGGCAGCTCATTGAGTCGTCACCAGGAGAGGGGCGGATGATGGGGGCATTTATGGTCCTCCCCCCCTGGGGACTCCGAGGCATGATTTTTTGTGCGCTATTTTCGAAATAATTTTGAAAAGGAAGTGTAGTGTGTAGCGTGTATGTAGTTTGGTGTTGACAGTTAGAGAAACTTGTATTGGAGAGCATACTGGTCTACTCTCTGTGTAACTGAGACACTGAAAAAGTTCAGCAAAGGGGGATGGTCGGGAACAAGTCCTGAGGGCTGATGAAACGGGAGCTCCAGCTCTCCCTGTCATCAGCTTTCCATCCTCCTTGGGAGTACTGCCCTGCTCGACTGGTGCTACAGTTGAAAATGTCAGCTGCTAATGTATATGCTAAGAAATAAGTCGTAGGAAATCTAGACAATACATAATAAATTAGGTAGTTCCAGGTGAATATGAATATCACTCAGGCTTCTCCTTTCCTTTCTTATATAAATTTATATTACGAGAGTAGCTCATACAGCATATTTCACGGGGAAAAAAAGCAGGGGAAAGTAGCGAACGAGTCCAGGTTGGATGTTGCCAAGTGATAATTAGCCAATTCCAAGTGTATGGCACTATCAATTACCTTTTCATATATATATATATATATATATTATTTTGTATAAGAATAGGGCATAGGGCTCATTTCAGTGGATGAAAACAGTGGAAAAATCCGGGCAAGATTTACTTAGCGCAGAGCGGCTGAGCAGACGACAGCAGAGGGTAATGGAGGGGAGGTAGGGAGGGGAATCTAGAATGGGGGGAAATGGCTAAATTGTCAACAATGGATGGGAGTACTGATGACATTAGCAGCTGTGACTATTGTTGGACATTGGCAGTGCTGATAGATGATACAAGCCGGGGAAATTAAAAATAACACAGAGTCACTCAAGTGATGCCCCACGGTATGATCCATTGCACCCGACCATCACGAAAGTGACGACCCGCAGTTAAGGGGTTAAAGACCACAACCCAGCCCCCCCTTTCCTCAGAACCACAAAATGGGTCTGATTTTAAAACTTTCTATCTATCTATTGCCAGACACCTCAATCCCGCACGGGGTGGCCACAAACAAATCGCCTCCATGTCACTCTGTCCCCTGCCATTTCACTACCACGCTCCCAGCTCACACCCCCCTCTCTCATATACCTCTCCACTCCATCCCTCCATCTCATCCTCGGCCTCCCCCTCCCTCTCGCCCCCTCCACCTCACTCACATACACTCTCCTCGTCAGTCTTTCACTCTCTATCCTCTTCACATGCCCAAACCACCTTAACGTGTTTCTCCTAACGCTTCCCGTCACGTCCTCAACCACACCACAATGCTCCTTCACTTCCTCATTTGTTAGTCTGTCTCTCCATGTGACTGCACATGCTCCTTTCAAATAACTCATTTCCACTGCTCTCACTCTTGACTTCTGTCCTTCCAACAGGGTCCAAGCTTCACTCCCATATGTTAGAGTTGGTATCACAATACTGTCATGTAACAACTTTTTCACTTCCATGCTCACCTCCCTGTTTCTTCTTACAGGTTTCAAGAGTTTAAATTCACACACCTAAAAACATATGTTTCACTTTCATATGACTTAAAGTTATCCCAGTGTCAGGTGCCAAAGAATGTCAAAAATTAAAATTGTTATCATTCATGTATAGAGAGGGGGGGGGAATGCACCAGAGTAAATTTTGGTCCTATAGATTTGAAGAGCTTGACTTTACACATTAGAAAATGTATATTTCACTCTCATATGTCTAATGGTTACTGCACAATGGACTGTCAAAAAAAAAAAAAAAATCACGACTACGAGCGAGAATAGGGCGTCCTTGAGAAATAAGGGGGACTAGGGAGGTGAAGGGAGTGTGGGGGGCATCAGGAGGGGGGGAAAAGGAGGGAATATGTCTGCCACACTCACCCAGTATGGTCTAGAGGGTTATGGGACAGTTTGGGTGGGAGGGGACGCAGAAGGCAGGATCCAATAGGGCAAGGGGAGGTGGAGAGATGGCTTAGGGAGGTGGGGGGGGTTCCCAGACCTGGGAAGGGGGCCAGATCATGCCTCCCACCACCTGATCTGTTCTGGCCAGGTCCCATATATGTCACAAAAGAGGTGGTGCTACCTACTGCCAGTTTTTGGTAGCCTCTTTCACCATTGAGACCCGTAGGACTTATGCGACATTTTCCATAACTGTCTTTCAACAGCCATAGATCTTTAGGGGTTAAAGTTCCCCCTTGTCTTCACCTAAAAATTCAGTCATGTCTGCAAACTCCAGAACAGGAAGTCAGAATAGGAATTTTCCAAACACTGCTATCTCTCATTAGGGCTGCTTTGACATCCACTGCCCTACATTGTATCTCATTTGTAACTCAATCCATATACAGACTGAACAACTATGAAAACACAACACGTCCCTGTTTCATTTCAACATTCAAACACATCCCTGTTTCAGTGCAACACTCAAATAGAAAAATTTGTTCAGCTTACCATCCATACACACTGCAGCTCTAGCACCCTCATACATACTCTTCATGGCATTCAGCAGCTTCCCATGTACTCCATACATTTTAAATATTTTCCACACTCCTTGTCTATCCACTCTGTCATATGCTTTCTCCAAATCCAAGAAAGCAGCATACAACTACTTTTCCATCTCTAGAAACTTTTCCACTAAACACCTTAGGATGAATATCTGATCTACACAACCTCTTCCTGAAACCTCTAAGTTCCTCTCCAGCTACAGTAATTCCTGTGTTATTCCCCTAACTCTGTTCACAAGTATCCTACCATATACTTTTCCTGTTATATTAAGAAGACAAATGCACCTCTGATTACCACACGCTTCTTTTTCCCAGTTTCCTTTGTCCTGGGAAATAATTATTCCTGATTTCTAGTCTTCTGGGACACTACCTTCCTCCCAGGCCGATCTGCACATCTTACATAGGATTGCATAGGAAAGCAAACAGCAACAGACCTTCTGGTCCTTTCGTGGCTTGTTGTTACAGAGAAGGCTATGACTACAAGATCTATCTCTACTTGCTGAAGGATAAGGATAGTAAAGCAAGTAGGCTCCCTCACCCCCAAACCATCCAGGAAAAAGTGAGAAAAACCACATGCAGCATGGCAAAATTGACATGGAAATTTCATGGGAAATACTGGAAAGGAAAGGACACATTCTATACAACTTTATCTGTAAGCTACCTGTTTGATTAACCTGAAAGAGAAAGTAATCAAATAAACTAATAGCTACGACACAACATTATAAACGGATACATTGAGTTAATGGAGTGTCTGCAGACATAACAATGTGAATACAGTAATCCCGTGGTCTCAGTTGGACTTTGCGGGAATTAAAAAGTTATGGATAAATGTAAATATAGTAATCCTGTGGTCTCAGTTGGACTCTGCAGGAAGAAACTTAAAACATTATCTCCAAAGAATTAAGGTAGGCAGCAGTCAGCCAGGCCCCAACTCCGTTCATTTCACTGAGACTAGGACCTTTCCCATGTGGGACAAGCATACAAGTCACCTCCTGAAGCAGTGACCCCTGGTACATTAAAAAAATCCTAATGGTGGTCACTTAACTAACAGGGACCCTCAGTGATCCACAGCCCATCACAGGTCGAAAGTATGAGTAGTGACCATTAACTTAGGGCTATCTGTGCATATCCTTGTCTGTGCATATACTATATTTGCATTTAATAAATTGATCCAGGCTGTAAAAAATAAAATAGAATTGAAAATTATACATACACAAGTGTTTTATTCAGGAGTAAACACATTAAGCTGGTGATTAGACAACAAATACTTATCCAGGCAACCTTTAAAGGTCAGTAATGTATTACAGTTTACTACATTGGAGGGCAATTTATTCCATATATTTACAACCCTGTTAAAGAAGAAGTGCTTAGCTTCATGCGACTGGAATCGTTTGCCAATTATTTTATGCCTATTCCCTCTAGCATAACTCGAGTGATCAACTGTGAAGTATGTATCAACAGCTGTATTATCGTGTCCTTTGAATTTTTTGAATATTTGAATTAGATCTCCTCGTAACCTCTGCTTAGTTAGGGTAGATAGATTCAGGGCTTCTAGATGTTCCTCGTATGGTTTATTTCTCAATCTAGGTGTTAGTGCATATTGCTGTTAGTGTGTGTGCGCACGCACACACCTGTTACGTCACGAGTGGTGACATCACCGGAAGGGTCCTGCGGTGTGCAGCCGGGGGCCAGGGCAGTTTGCGGTGTGAGGCCGGTGAGTGTAGTTTGCCTTCTCATACTGGTAGCACAGCGTAGTTCCGACACAATGGCGCCTTGTTCAACTAAGTGGCCTCCAAAACGTGAAAACGATTCTGCTTATGAGAGTTGGAAGAAGGACATTGACATTTGGCGCGAACTGACGGACTTACCGAAAAAGAAGCAAGCCTTAGCTATTCACCTGTCATTGTCTGGAAGAGCGTCTTCGGAAATTGATGCGGCTGATTTGATACAAGAGAATGGTGTTTGGACCTTGCTGAAAAAACTAGACAGTTTATTTCTCGTGGACAAAGGACATCGGCAGTTTGCAGCTTTTTATTTC
The DNA here is from genome assembly GCA_018397915.1 of Birgus latro. Lineage (NCBI taxonomy): Eukaryota > Metazoa > Arthropoda > Malacostraca > Decapoda > Coenobitidae > Birgus > Birgus latro. The sequence continues at coordinate 111,445 of JAGKTI010000732.1, read as the reverse complement.
TAGTGGACAAAGGACGTCGGCAGTTTGCAGCTTTTTATTTCTCGTGGACAAAGGATGTCGGCAGTTTGCAGCTTTTCATGAATTGTACAACTTCAGAAGAGCCGGTGATATGAACATTCGTAAGTTTGTGGCAGAATTTGAGCATGTTTATTTCAAATTTATGAAACAGGACATGGCACTACCAAATTCTGTGATGGCTTTTATGCTCTTAGCTGCATGCAAACTTTCAGACAGGGAGCAACAACTAGTGATGTCCGTGATAACTGAGGTGACATACGAATACATGAAATCTGCCCTGAATCGTATTTTTGCTGGTGAAATTGGCAGGCAGAACGATGCATCGGTGTCTGCCAGGGAGGTGAAGGGCAAATCAGTATTTTGGAGTGACGAAGTTGGGGGTGAGGAAACATTTTATATTAGAGGTACTCAACGAGGACGGAGAATGTTGCGGGGTGTTGAAGTACGTGATAGAGGTCGTAGTGGTGGCTGATATTCAACCGTATCTGCTAGAATTCCCCAACGCTCATCCACCAGCAGGAGGCAGAACCCACTTGGGTCTGACGGAAAGGTATCGAAGTGTGTAGTATGTGATTCTAGACTTCATTGGGCATGTGACTGTCTGGATGTATACGAAAACGACGGCAGTCGAGAAGAAAATTCTGAAACAGTGCATCTGTTGTTATTTATGGGCTATGCCGATGATGCCGCTAGTAGAGGTAAGTTACAGACTCTAGTAGAAGAATCTAAGGGATGTGCTGTTCTACAACTGTATGTGGAGTTGAATGGATCAATTGCTATCTAAGTGAGCTCACTGATTACGAACTTGAAGCTATAAGAGAAGAAGCTTCATCCTCAACGTTTATTTTTGCTGATGGTGTCACAGTTTCTTCCCTCAAACGTGTTACTCTGCCCTGCTACATTGGAAATATGCGTGCAACCATCGTGTCTGATGTTGTGAACTGCAATATTCCCTTGTTGTTGAGTAAACGTTCCATGAAAAAAGCAAAAATGTTGATTAACTTTGGAAGTGACTAGGTCACAATTTGTGGAACTATCATTAGTTTAAAGTCCTCATCTTCAGGCCATTTCTTGCTTCCAATTTCTTTATGACTAGGTCATGAATTTTGTGAAACAATCACACTGGCATCTCTTGGGGGTGACGTAGAAAATATGACTTTGAAGCTTCTCGGGCAATTTGGACACCCAACATCGGCGAAACTAATTAAACTGATCACAGATGCGGGGATTAAAAGTTCAGAACTGAAGCAGGCTATCAAGGCTGTATCTGATGCTTGTACAGTCTGTTACAGATTCAAGAAAGCCAAGCCCCGACCTGTAGTCAGTTTGCCCATGACGTCTAAGTTTAACGAAGCCATAGCCATGGATCTAAAAGCTTGGGGAAGGCATTATTTCTTAGTCCTTGTTGATTTGGCGACCAGGTATTGTAATGCGATAGTAATCACGGATAAGTGTGCGCCCACCATTATCAAAGGAATATTTCAGTGCTGGATTGTTGTGTTTGGCGCATCTGGAAAAATTCTTACAGACAATGGCTGTGAGTTCAACAATGCGGAAATGCGAGCATTGGGAGAGGCCTTCAATATCAAGATCATGACAACGTCTGCAGAGAGTCCATGGAGCAACGGAGTCTGTGAGCGTCAAAATGCAGTCATTGGTGACATTGTTAGGAAGATAATGGCTGATAGCCAGTGTGAATTGGATGTGGCCTTGGCATGGGCAGCATTGGCAAGAAATGCTCTCACCAACTACTCAGGCTTTTCTCCTAACCAACTTGTTTTTGGTCAAAACCCTGGCCTGCCTAATGTGTACCCAAATGATCCTCAAGCCTTGGAACCGTCATCACCATCGAAAATTGTGAGAGACAACTTGAACGCTCATCATTAAGCAAGACAGGAGTTTATAAAGACTGAATCAGACGAACGTTTGGCTAGGGCTCTGCGGCACAACGTACGTTCGAGTCACTTAAACGACATCCGAAATGGAGATGACGTCTTCTACAAAAGAAATGAGTCATGAGTGGCACGGTCCCGGAATTGTAATAGGCAGAGATGGGAAACAAATTCTGGTGAGACACGGCGGTGTCTACGTGCGAGTGCACGTATGTCATCTAGTGCGTGTGCCAGAGCAAGATACTACAGTTGAAGGTGGTGTCAGCAGTGATGAGAAGAACAATGTTGTCCAGGAGAAGCATAGTGACGATTCTTCGCAAGTATTGAATGACTATCCACCAGATGACGAGTCGGAAGATGGTGTGGTTCCGATTGATGAGCCTCCCACAGTTTCTATTTCGGTTAATCAGCCTCCCAAAGTTTTTGTTGGTCAGCGTATAAAGGGAATACATTCAGAAAGTGGAGAGTTGGTGTCTGGAAGGATTGCGAGTCAGGCAGGTAAAGCCACTGGAAAGTACAAACACTGCTATCATTTGAAGAGTGACTCTGACAGCAGCATTGATTGGATAGACTTGCAGAAGGATTTTAGCGAATGGGAAGTGGTTGATGATGACGCAGAAAGGCTTGCTCTTTTCAACTCTGAGGCCATATTATGCGCTAAAGAAAATGAAATTACAAACTGGCAGAATAATAATGTGTATGAGGAAGTAGATGATGTTGGGCAAGGTGCCATAACGGTTCAATGGGTTGTGACGGAAAAACTGAAAAATAGAATGCCTGTTGTTAAGGCCCGCTTAGTCACCAGAGGATTTGAGGAAGACACAGTGGATCTCCGAAAAGACACACATACTTGTTCAAAAGAAGTAGTGCGGTTGGCACTTTCTTTGGCCTCCACCAACCAGTGGGATTGCCACACTATGGACGTGAAAGCTGCCTACTTGCAAGGTAACAACATTGAGAGAGTTGTTTATTTACGTCCTCCGCCTGAATATGCAAATGGTAAGTTATGGAGACTAAAGAAAACTGTTTATGGCCTTTGTGATGCTGCTAGGCATTGGTATCTGCTCTTAAAAGATCAATTGTTGAGTCTCAGAGCTAAAATGTCATCACTGGATTTAGCGCTGTTCTCTTGCAGCAATAGTGGCAAAGTCGAAGGCATTGTATGCATTTATGTCAATGATTTCCTTTAGGCTGGTACACATGAGTTCAAGCAGCAAGTGATAAACCGATTGAGTCAAATATTCCTCATCGGCAGTTCAGAATGAAAAGCCTTCAAATACGTTGGTCTTATTGTCATCTTCAACATCGATGGCAGCATAACGCTCGACCAATTCCAGTAGGCTTCATCTTTGAAACCAGTCACGCTGAGTAGACATCGTGCAACAGTAAAATCAGGAGAGCTGTCCGAGTCTGAGAAAACGGAGTACCGAGAATTAATTGGGCAACTCAGTTGGATTCCCACACACACTTGGCCAGATATTGCCTTTGATGTGTGTGAGTTGAGTGTGACTAGCAACCGAGCTACCATAGCGGACTTGCTTAGACTCAATAAGGTGATCTCAAGGGTGAAGTCTGACAACATGAAGCTATACATTCCAAGAATGGGGCCGATCGAGGACTGTCTTATAGAGTGCTTTTCAGATGCCTCATTTGCCAACCTTGTAGGCAATGGGTCTCAGGGAGGTTTTGTGATCTTCCTACAAGATGCTAGTGAGGCAAGATGTTCTATATTCTGGCAGACAAGAAAGATCAAGAGGGCAAATCTACCTTATCTGCTGAGGTGTTTGAGCTGCTTGAATGTACTGAGACTGCTGTATATCTCTCCAACATATTGCGTGAGGTCTCTGGATGTGGAAAGATCAAAATAAAGTGTTTCGTCGACAACAAGAGTCTGGTGGACGCCCTTTACTCCTGTAGGAGTGTAGAAGATAGGCGATTGCACATTGATATTGCTGTATTACAAGACATGTTGGGGCGAGGGGAGATTGCTGAAGTATCTTGGGTGGATACATCACAACAACTGGCTGATTGTCTCACCAAGAAAGGTGCCTTGACCGAGCGGCTGCGTGCAGCAGTCAGCCGAGACTACAGTAAGACCTCACTATAACGGACTAATTGGGGCTCAGGCCTGTCCGAAATATCCGATTTTCCGATAAAAGCGACATCCGGACTTACCTCTGCTAATCTGGACTTTTTCCGATATATCAGACATTAGTCCGGATTGCGTCAGTGGTTTTCACCACCATTGCAGTATTGTACTGTGTTATACCTTCACTACATTAATCAAATGGTATAATAATACTGTACTGTGCACTGAAAAACATGTCTTTTACTTGTCTTATTGTGGTGAACATAGCTGAAGTTGTCAGGCAGTCCGGACTGCTTTCTGGCTATATTGGACTTTTTCCAATATATAGGAGTTTAGTCTGGTAGCTCTTCGACTCCGATAAAAGCGAATTCCGGTCTACTGAAGTCCGTTATATCAAGGTTTTACTGTAGAAGGATTTTAATACTTCAAGAGACATCACATATCTGTATGTGGCCATAGACTGGGTCTTGATAGTAATTAAACAAAAGTCTATGTATTGGATGCATAGTGCGTATCGGGTGTTGATGGTACTCACACAAAAGTTTGTGTATTGGATACATAGTGTGTATCAGACGCCAATAGACCATCCAGCTTCGTCCTTGGAATCTTTTGTGAAATTAAGGAGAGAGGACGAGAGTGTTAGTGCACATTGCTGTTAGTGTGTGTGTGCACACACACACCTGTTACGTCACGAGTGGTGACGTCACCGGAAGGGTCCTGTGGTGTGCAGCCGGGGGCCCGAGCAGTTCGCAGTGTGAGGCCGATGAGTGTAGTTTGCCTTCTAATACTAGGTATCATCTTTGTCATCCTTCGCTGTGCTTTTTCAAGCTTTTCCATATCCTTTTTATAATTCAGTAATCTTCCCACTATCCGATGTAATAGAGTCAAAGGCATGACCGGAAAGTGGTCTTGTCCGGATAGTGGCCCTAAAACTCCAGCACTGGTCATTCATGACCCTAACCTAACCTAACCTAAATCAGAAAATCACCTACCTACCTCCCTACTGGACATGCATAGCACTTATTTAAGTCCCCTTTCACATAAATAATGCACACAAAGCATGAATTAACTGAATTTTAACCAAAAAATGATGATTTAGAGGTGAGTAAGGCATAGGTGCTCACAACTTGCCAGCAAGTATAAGTAAGTATCAGACATGGAAATCACTATGAAAATCACCCGTTCTCACACCATATGCATTAAATAATGGACACAAAGCATGAATTCATTGAATTTTAACCCAAAAATGATGATTTTGAGGTAAGTAAGGCATAGATGTTCACGAGTTCGCAGCTTAGTGTAAATAAGTATCTGACGTGGCAGTCACTATGAAAATTATCATTTCTCACATCTTATGCACTAAAATATGGGATACAAAGCATCAAATAAATAAATTGTTACCAGAAAAAGAGTTAGGTATGGCAATGGTGTTCACTGTTCACCAACTGCACCGGACATTCTTGACCCTAACCTAACATAACCTAAATCAGAAAACCACCTACCTACCTCCCTATTGGACATGCATAGCACTTATTTAAGACCCCATTCACATAAATAATGGGCACAAAGCATGAATTCATTGAATTTAAACCCAAAAATTATGATTTTGAGGTAAGAAAGGCATAGATGTTCACGAGTTCGCAGCTTAGTGTAAGTAAGTATCGGACGTGGCAGTCATTATGAAAATGATCATTTCTCACATCTTATGCACTAAAATATGGGATACAAAGCATCAAATAAATCAATTGTTACCAGAAAATTATGATTTAGAGGTTAGTAGGGCAAAAATGTTCACCAGTTGACTAGATAGTGAATGTATGTAAGAGACATGATAATCGCTGACAAAATCACCTCTTTCACAGCCTGTGCACTCAAATATGGGACACAAAGCATGAAGTAAATAAAATGTAACCAGAAAAATTATGATTTAGAGGTATACAGGGCAAAAATGTTCACAGTTGACTAGATAGCGAACGTATGTAAGAGACATGGTAATCGCTGAGAAAATCACCTCTTTCACAGCTTGTGCACTCAAATATGGGACACAAAGCATGAAGTAAATGAAATGTAACCATAAAAATTATGATTTAGAGGTGTGTGGGGCAAAAATGTTCACCAGTTGACTTCATAGTGAACGTATGTAAGAGACATGGTAAGCACTGAGAAAATCACCTCTTTCACAGCCTGTGCAGTCATATATGGGACACAAAGCATGAAGTAATTAAAATGTAACCAGAGAATGAGGATTTAGAATTGATTATGGAAAATATTTAGCAGTTGACAATGTACTTACATGTCCATGATTGTTGTTTACCCCCACCCCTAAGGTTTTTACAGTGGTCATAATTGCCCTTGAAGCATGTCCAGTAATCCAGTGTTTAATTACACTTAATCCTTAGCACTGTGACATGATTATTTAAACAAGAACGAAAATACTGCAAACGATCAGACAGCTGTCCACTGTCCACGGGAGTTGAGACAGAACTAGGAAAAGGGGGGTAGTGCGGGAAGGGAGCTGGTCAGTGCATGCGAGAAATTCAAACTGACGCGGTCGGAAAAAAATCTTTTTTTTTTTTTTT
>JAGKTI010000732.1:46381-104770 GCA_018397915.1 Birgus latro | reverse complement strand
GATTCCATTTTTTTTTTTTTTTTTTGGGGGGGTGAGGAATGTGGAAGGGGAAGAATACTCGAGTTTGGGGAGGCTATGGACATGATTGTGTGCAACACACATTTTAGGAAAAGAGAGAGTGGATTGATTACGTACGAGTCCGGGGGAAATAGTAGTCAGATAGATTATTTTCTGGTCAGGAGGGTTGATAGGAGATTAGTGAGGGATGTTAAAGTTGTAGGAAGCGAGGAGTGTGTGCAGCAGCACAAACTGTTGATTTGTGACATGGTGCTTAAGGAACGAATGATGAGGAGGACATATGTACCTAGGAGGAAAATGTGGAAGCTGGGAAACCAGTCAGTAAGGGATGCCTTTTACAGTGAGATGAGGAGAGTGGTGGCTTAACAGGAAGCCGTAGATAGAGACGTTAATGAACAGTATAGAGCCCTTAAGATCAACCTCTTGAGAGTTACCGATGCAATATGCGGTTGGACAAGAGGCCCACCAAGACATAAAGTAACTTGGTGGTGGGATGAGGGTGTACAAGCTGCAGTTAAGGAGAAAAGAAGGCTTTTTCGGGAATAGAAGAAGGGTGGTAACAGGGAGGAGTACTTGGCTGCCAAGCACAGGGCTAGAAGAGAGGTATACAGGGCGAAGTCTGAGTCACAAAGACTCTTACTTGATAATCTAAATCATGAAGGAAGGAAAAATATGGTTTTTAGGGTGGCAAATCAGGGGAAGAGAGATAATCGGGACATTGTAGGCGAGCAGTGTGTGAAGAATGATGAAGGAAGGGTAGTGGTAAACAGTGAGGATATTAAAGATGCATAGAGAGAGCATTATAGCCGGTTGTTGAATGAGGAGTTTGATTGGGATAGGGAAGGTTTGGAGCCCGCTGATCCAGTGTTTGGGCCTTGGCCTTTGATTGACGCTGCTACTGTGAGTGAGGCAATAGGCAGGATGCGGGTGGGGAAGGCGGCAGGTGTGTCTGGGTTGACTGCTGAAATGTTGAAGGCCTCAGGAGATATTGGGGTGAGGTTAGTCACTGACCTGATAAATATGATTATATATGAGTGTGTGGTCCCAGATGATTGGCTGAGGAGTGTAATTGTAAATGTGTACAAAGGGAAGGGTGATGCCCTGGAAAGGGGAAATTACAGAGGTATAAAGCTCTTAGATCAGATAATGAAAGTAATGGAGAGAGTTCTAGAAGGTATGATTAGAGAAAGAGTGAATATCAATGAGATGCAGTTTGGGTTTATGCCAGGCAGGGGGACCACTGATGCCATATTCATTGTTCGACAGCTTCAGGAAAAATATATTGGCAAGAAAAGGGAATTGTATTTTGTTTTTGTTGATTTGGAAAAGGCCTTTGACAGAGTCCCTAGAGAGGTGGTGAAGTGGGCAATGAGAAAGCTGGGGTTGGAAGAGTGGCTGGTTAGGGTGGTTATGGCCATGTACGTGGGTGCTCGCACCCAGGTAAGAGTGAATGGAGTTTTGAGTGATGAGTTTCCCGTGAATGTTGGTGTGCATCAGGGGTCAGTTTTGAGTCCCTTGTTGTTTATCATGGTGCTTGAAGCCCTCTCACGCGACTTCAGAGATGGACTCCCATGGGAGATGTTGTATGCTGATGATTTGGTGTTGATTGCTGAGAATGAAGGGGAGGCTGAGGAAAGATTTAAGAAGTGGAGAGATGGTATGGGGTACAAGGGCTTAAGGGTAAATGCAGATAAAACAAAAGTGATGATATCTAGGGTTGGTGGCGGTACAATCAGAGGAGAGGGAGAGTGGCCATGTGCAGTTTGCCATAAGGGTGTGGGAAGTAATTCCATCTTGTGCAGTGTTTGTGATAGATGGGTGCACAAGAGATGTAGTGGTATTAGACGTAGACTGCGAGATAATGCTGATTTCATGTGTGCAGTGTGTCGGGGAGAGCAGGTGGAGACTGTTAGGCGTGAGAGGGTTGAACTTGCAGGTGAGTCTCTTGAGTGTGTGGAGGAGTTTTGTTATCTGGGAGACATGTTATGTGCTGGAGGTGGGGCTGGAGTTAGCTCGGTTGCTAGAGTGAGAAGTGGTTGGAAGAAGTTCAGAGAGCTGTTGCCTCTCCTGACATTGAGAGGACTCTCCTTACGTGCTAAGGGGTCTTTGTATGCAAGCATGTGTTAGGAGTATGATGCTGTATGGTAGTGAGACCTGAGCAGTAAAGGAAGAGGATATTCGCAGGTTTAAACTTACAGAAATGACAATGATTAGCTGGATGTGCATTGCGTCCCTGCATGCAAGGCCTGGGGGGACTGGGTTTACGGTAGAAGAGTTGAGAGGTTGGATGGGATTGGAGTGTATTGGTGTTGTGATGAGGAGAGGTAGGCTGAGGTGGTTTGGACATGTGGAGAGGATGGGGGATGATAATTGGGTACAGAGGGTGAGAAGTGTTAATATTGAGGGAGGTGTTGGGAGGGGTAGACCAAGAAAGACATGGGACGAGGTCATTAAATGTGACTTTAGGGTTAAGGGACTGAATAGGGAGGCTGCCAGAGATTGAGTAGCGTGGAGAGCCGCCATTAGGTGACCAAGGCCGACACATGCAAGCATGTTGGAGCCTTCAAAAACGAAAAAATTTGGGTGGTGGTGGGGGGGGGGAGGTTGGCCATCAGCCTACGAAGTCCGAACAGTGAGGTCACCGGATAGTGGTTGTTGGAACTAGACAAAACACACTCTCCTGGCCACCTTACCACGTGAACTGCCAAGGCTCCCGGTTGCATACCACAGGAACCTTCCGATGACATCATCACTCGTGACTTAGCAGATGTGTGCGTGCGCAGACACACTAGCACTCGTCCTCTCTTCTTAATTTGACAGAAGATTCCAAGGAGGAAGCTGGATGGTCTATTTGCGTCTGATACACACTATGTATCCAATACATACACTTTTGTTTAATTACTATCAAGACCCAGTCTGTGGCCACATACAGATATGTGATGTCTCTTAAAGTATTATAAACTTTCTAGTCTCGGCTGACTGCTGCACGCAGCCACTCGGTCGGGGCACCTTTATAAACTTTCTAGTCTCGGCTGACTGCTGCACGCAGCCGCTCGGTCGAGGCACCTTTCTGGGTGAGACAATCAGCCAGTTGTTGTGATGTATCCACCCAGGATACCTCATCAATCTCCCCCCTCTTCAACATGTCCCGCAACACAGCAATATCAATGCGCACTCTCCTGTCTTTTACGCTCTTACAGGAGTAAAGGGCGTCCACCAGACTCTTGTTGTCGACGAAACACTTTATTTTGATCTTTCCACATACAGAAACCTCACGCAATATGTTGGAGAGATATACAGCAGTTTCAGCACATTCAAGCAGCACCAACGTCTCAGCAGATAAGGTAGATTTGACGACCCTCCTGATCTTCCTTGTCTGCCAAAATATAGGACATCTTGCCTCACTAGCATCTCGTAGGAAGATCACAAAACTTCCCTGAGATCCATTGCCTACAAGGTTGGCAAATGAGGCATCCGAAAAGCACTCTATATGACAGTCCTCGATCGGCCCCATTCTTGGAATGTATAGCTTCATGTTGTCAGTCTTCTCCCTTGAGATCACCTTATTGAGTCTAAGCAAATCCGCTACGGTAGCTCAGTTGCTATTCACGCTCAACTCACACACATCAAAGGCAATATGTGGCCGAGTGTATATGGCAATCCAATTGAGTTGCCCAATTAATGCTCGGTACTCCATTTTCTCAGACTCGGACAGCTCCCCTGATTTTACTGCTGCATGATGTTTACTCAGTGTGACTGGTTTTAAAGATGAAGCACAATGGAATTGGTCGAGCGTTCTGCTGCCATCGATGTTGGAGATGACATTGAGACCAACGTATTTGAAGGCTTTTGATTCTGAACTGCCGATGAGGAATATTTGACTCAACCGATTTATCACTTGCTGTTCAAACTCATGTGTACCAGCCCAGAGGAAGTCGTTGACATAGATGCATACAATGCCTTCGACTTTGCCACCATTGTTCCAAGAGAACAGCGCTGAATCCACTGATGATACTTTAGCTCCGAGACTCAACAACTGATCTTTTACGCGCAGATACCAATGCCTAGCAGCATCACAAAGGCCATAAACAGTTTTCTTTAGTCTCCATAACTTACCATTTGCATATTCAGGCGGAGGACGTAAATGAACAACTCTCTCAATGTTGTTACCTTGCATGTAGGCAGCTTTCACGTCCATAGTGTGGCAATCCCACTGGTTGGTGGAGGCCAAAGAAAGTGCCAAACGCACTGCTTCCTTTGAACAAGTAGGCGAGTCTTTTTGTAGATCCACTGTGTCTTCCTCAAATCCTCTGGCGACTAAGCGGGCCTTAACAATAGGCTTTCCATTTTTCAGTTTTTCTGTCACAACCCATCGAACCATTATGGCACCTTGCCCAACATCATCTACTTCCTCATACACATCATTATTCTGCCAATTTGTAATTTCATTTTCCTTAGCTCATAATACGGCCTCAGAGTTGAAAAGAACAAGCATTTCTGTGTCATCATCAACCACTGCCCATTCGCTAAGATCCTTCTCCAAATCTATCCAATCAGTGCTGCCATCAGAGTCCCTCTTCAAATTATAGCAGTTTGTACTTTCCAGTGGCTTTACCTGCCTGACTTATAATCCTTCCAGACACCAACTCTCCACTTTCTGAATGTATTCCCTTTATACGTTGACCAACAGAAACTTTGGGAAGCTGATTAATCGGAACAGAAACTCTGGGAGGCTCATCGATTGGGACCACACCATCTTCCGACTCGTCATCTGGTGGATAGTCATTCAACACTTGCGTAGAATCGTCATTAGGCTTCTCCTGGACAACATTGTTCTTCTCATCACTGCTGACATCACTTTCAACTGTAGTATCTTGCTCTGTCGCTCGCACTAGACGACATACGTGTACTCGCACGTATACACCGCCGTGTCTCACCAGAATTTGTTTCCCATCTCTGCCTATTACAGTTCCGGAACCATGGCACTCATGACTGTCATTTCTTTTGTAGAAGACTTCATCTTCATTCCGGATGTCGTTTAGGTCACTCGAACGTATGTTGTGCCGCAGAGCCCTAGCCAAGCGTTCATCTGATTCGGTCTTTATAAACTCTTGTCTAGCTTAATGAAGGGCTGAAGAGCGTTCAAGTTGTCTCTCACAGTCTTCGATGGTGATGAAGGTTCCAAGGCTGGAGGATCATTTGCGTACACATTAGGCAGACCAGGGTTTTGACCAAAACAAGTTGGTTAGGAGAAAAGCCTGAGTAGTTGGTGAGAGCATTTCTTGCCGATACTGCCCATGCCAAGGCCACATCCAATTCACACTGGCTATCAGCCATTATCTTCCTAACAATGTCACCAATGACTGCATTTTGACACTCACAGACTCCATTGCTCCAAGGACTCTCTGCAGACGTTGTCATGATCTTGTTATTGAAGGCCTCTCCCAATGCTCGCATTTCCGCATTATTGAATTCACAGCCATTGTCTGTAAGAATTTTTCTAGGTGTGCCAAACACAACAATCCAGCTCCGAAATATTCCTTTGATAATGGTGGGCGCACACTTATCTGTGATTACTATCGCATTACAATACCTGGTCGCCAAATCAACAAGGACTAAGAAATAATGCCTTCCCCAAGCTTGTAAATCCATGGCTATGGCTTCTTTAAACTTAGATGCCATGGGCAAACTGACTACAGGTCGGAACTTGGCTTTCTTAAATCTGCAACACACTGTACAAGCGTCAGATACAGCCTGTTCCAATTTTGAACTTTTAATTCCCGCATCTGTGATCAGTTTAATTAGTTTTGCCGATGTTGGGTGTTCAAATTGCCTGTGAAGCTTCAAAGTGGTTTTTTCTACATCACCCCCACGAGTTGTCTACCAATGTTGGAACTAGACAAAACACTCACCCTTCCGCCTTACCACGTGAACTGCCAAGGCTCCCGGTTGCATACTACAGGAACCTTCCGATGATGTCATCACTCGTGACTTAGCAGATGTGTGCGTGCGCACACACACTAACAGTTGTCATCCAGATAGTAGAGAGATTACTGTATAGTGACCAAAACTGAGCGCAATACTCTAAGTGCGGGCGCACAAAGGAATTATACAAAGTGAGGACGATATTATCGGATTTATATTTAGATTTCTACGTATGAATCCAATAAATTTATTGGCTTTTTTCACAGCTTTTGTGCTTTGTTTGCTTGCTTTCAAATCATTTATTATAACTCTTAAGTCTTTTTCATTGTTTACCCTGTCAAGTTGGACATTATTCGTGCTATAAGTAGCTCATACATTTTTACTACCAATGTTTAGCACTTTGCATTTATTAATATTGAAGTCCATTTGCCAAACTTGGGCCCAGTTAAACAGTCGATCAAGATCTCTGAATCGCCTGCCTTTGCAGTGCTGCATCTGCTCTGTTACCTATTTTAGTATCATCAGCAAATTTTGAAATTTTTCAACTTAATCCTCCATCAGTGTCATTTATATATATTAAGAAAAGAATTGAACCTAACACTGAACTGTGGCACTCCACTTGTAACGTTTATCCAGTCTGACTCCTTTCCGTTTATTACAACTCTGTGCCTTCGTCCGGTGAGCCAATCTTCTGCCCACCCGAGAACACTGCCGCTGAAACCATGTGCCTTTATCTTCTGAAGGAGTCTTTTGTGTGGAACTTTGTCAAAAGCCTTTTGAAAATCAAGGTAAACAACATCTACAGATATAGTGTCATCATACATCCTCAGTATATCATTGAAAAAGTCCAGCAGATTCGTGAGGCATGAGCGATTATTATGAAAACCATGGTGCGAATCTTTGATGAGAGTGTTTGATTCTAAGTGTTTCACAAACTTGTCTCTGATAATAGTTTCAAGCAATTTGCAAATCACCGATGTTAAACTAATTGGGCGGTAGTTTTCTGTCTGTGCTCTGTTTCCTTTTTTGAATATTGGGGTTACTTTAGCACATTTCCGTTCATGTGGCACCTTACTGCTCTTAAGTGATAAGTTAAAAAGTTTGGATGAAGGCTTTGATAATTCATTCTGTAGTTCCTTCAAAACACACGGAGATATTGTCTGGTCCCGGTGTTTTATTCTCTTTTAATTTGCTATTTGCAAGTAGTACGTCGTGATCACTAACTGTAATGTCAATGATTATGTTGTCCTCTTCTATAGGAATGGGAGAAACAGCAGGAATCATATATATATTTTCTGTTGTAAATAATGACGCGAAGAAAGTATTTAGAATTTTCGCTATCATAGTTTTGTCATCAGTATGTTCTCCGTTATGTGTGATTAAGGGACCGATTGTCGGAGTTAATACCCTTTTGCTTCTTATGTAACTGAAAAATTCTTTGGGATTTGATTTACTGATACTTGCAATATGTGCCTCAAGGTTTTTCTTACTGTATTTAATTAATTTTTTTGCTTTCCGTCAATGGGCATCATATTTATTTTTATCACTTTGACTCTTTGTGGCATTATAATTTTTATATGCAAGATTTTTTGCTTCCAGACAATGTTTAATGTTGGAGTTCCACCATTTAGGTTTAGAATTTTTGGCAGGCCTTCTGTTGCACATTAGAATACATAACCTGACAGCACTGTTGAGAGTTTCAGTAAAATAATTCCATACATCATTGACATCTAAAGTTTCGGCAATACGATGCCAGTCACTTGCTCCAACAACTGACTTTAATTTCTTAAAATTTGCCCTCTTAAAGTCAGGCACTTTCTCACAACTTGCACTGACATTCCCTTCACTGGTTTTAATGTTAAATGTAACTGTGCGATGATCACTTGTACTGAATTCTTCTCCTACAATAACATTACAAGTCAAGAGTGAGATCAGTGGAAATGAGTTACTTGAGAGGAGCATGTGGAGTGACATGGAGGGACAGGTTGACGAATGAAAAAGTGAAGGAACGTTGTGGGGTGGATGTGGTTGAGAAGATTAGGAGAAATACACTGAGGTGGTTTGGAAATGTGGAGAGAATGGAGAATGAAAGACTGACTAAGAGGGTGTATGCAGGTGGGATGGAGGAAGGGAGAGGAAGGGGAAGGCCGAGAATGAGGTGGAGGGATGGAGTTGAGAGGTATATGAGGGAGGGGGGAGTGAGCTGGGGGGAGGGTAGGCAAATGGTGAGCGACAGAACGAGTTGGAGGCGTTTTGTCTGCAGCGACCCTTTGCGGGATTAGGGCTTTGGGCAATAGATAGATAGACTACATTTTCCTATTCCGTTCTTCTGCTCCGTTCTTCTGCTCTCTCTCTCTCTCTCTCTCTCTCTCTCTCTCTCTCTTTTCTGTGCTTCATCATTGTACCACACACTCCATCAGTCTCTGGGCCTTTACCTTCTTCACTACTTCCATCCTACTGGTTTCCTCCCCCATCTCCCTCCTTTTTCCAGCCATTTATTTTAGCTTTACTTTCATTCTCTGTGTTTAACAGTTCCTTAAAGTGTTCTCTCCATCTGTGCACATTAGCTCCCTTGTCCTCGAGCAATCTACCATTTTTGTCTTTCACTCCCCTGCTACCTTCTTTGTCACCCTGTCTTACTCTCTTTACCACCTTCCAGAACATTTCTTACACTTTACACTCAGATTCCTTCCAAATTCCTCATCCTATCTTTTCTTACTCACTCTTACTAACATTTTCACCCCTCTCCCCATCTCAGAATTTAACACTCTATTCTGCTTCTCAGCTTCCTCCATGTCTCTGCTTCCCATCACCTCATGATTCCATCTTGATTCCACCATGCTGTTCCTTGCACCTCCTTTCATCTTCTTTTCACCCCACTTATCACCTCACATGTTGCGTAGATTTCTTAGGTGAATACGTCGCACACATCATCCACCTCCCTCATCTGCTCCAAATTATATGTAGCCAATCATTCCTCCACTTCTTTCATATATTCTGCTTTTTTTTCATCTTCATGCAACTTTTTTACCCTTTCCGTATGATCTGCTTCCTCCTGCCTTTTTCTCCTTCTGTTCATCCAGAACATTTGTAGAGTTGCCTCCCCATGAACAGTATTGTCAATGTGTGGGCTGTCTGAGGTGTGAACCACCCAAGGATTGAAACGTGTATTGGGAGCAGAGTTCGGTGAGGTAGGCATTGGGTGGTTGGGGATTTTATGCCGGGGTAGGGGGGGTAGAGGGTTTGAGAAACTAGTGAGTGTTTGAGAAAGTGGGGGACACAGTATGCAGTGCATTATTTATGTGAGAAGGAATTACAGTTAAACCTCACTATAGAGGACTAACTGGGGCCTAAGCCATTCCGAAAAAAGTGAAAGTCTGGTAAAAGAGACATCTGGACTTCCCCCTTCTGACCCAGACCTTTTCCAATATACATATCGAAGATGTTTTCCCAATAAGATGCTGAAGAAAAACCAGAGATCCATTCGAGGCCCAAACCCAAACTCTCATATACCTTACACAATCAACAGACTGATACAGGAACAGTATAGGTAATATTATTTTCCTGATAAACAATACTATTGCTAAAAAATGAGACAGCAGACATCACATGCAGGTAGGTGAGACAGTGGGAGGGCAACTAACAGGCTACAGCTAGGCAGGCAGCAGCGAGCTGCATGAGGGTGGGGGAGGGCAGAGAGGCAGGAGGGAGACAAGCAGGGATGGGGGAGTGTGAGGGGTCAGGGAGAGTTACAAGCAGGGGTGGTAGGGAGACAAGTGAGGGTGAGGGAGGGTGGGGAAGGAGACAAGTGAGGGTGAGGGAGGGTGGGGAAGGAGACACTCCAGTGAGGGTGAGGGAGGTTAGAAGGAAGGGAAGGACAGGGGGATGGGGAGGGAGACGAGCAGGAGTGGGGGAGGGTGGGGGGATAGGGAGGGAGACAAGAAAGACAATCTGCCCTACTACTCCCCACACACTACCCCGTCTCACTCACTCGCTCATTCACTCATTCTCACTCACTCACTTTCTTGCACTCTCACCCTTTCTCACTCACTGTGACACACACACACACATCCCCTCCATCCCCTCCACTTCTCCCCCTGTCCTTCCTCCATCCTCTGCCACCCTCCACATTTTTTTTTTTCGATTTATTCGAAAACTAATGGTTGTATCGAAATTCTGAAAACACCACAAGAAAGCTTGTGAAATTCTCCATCTAAACATATGCTTTGCTGCAGCTTGATGTGGGCAGAATTTTGAGCTAGGATTTTGGGAAGTTATTTGAAGCTATTTTTACACTTGAAAAAGTTTTATTCTCACTGCATTTCTGTACTTTTATTTGTCAGTTTTGTGTGTTTTTATTAGCTTATCTTGTAGGATAAGCACAATCAAATAAACAACAGGCCAGATTATGAATACTTGCCATTTGGGTGATGACTGTGAGTATGTATCTCAGGTGGTGGAGCTTATAAAGAACATCACTGTGTTAATGCGTCCATGAAAATGGCACAGGATACAAGCATTTGACTGCTTGTGCATATTTGCTTGGCACAGCTTGCAATAACACAGTATTCCAGTTGATCAAGGTGACACCCGTTTTGTGAAAAATGCTTCAAAATGCTGTACGCAGTTTTGTACATTCATATCTCATGGGATGAAATACTGAGTTTGCCGTATCTGCCTTACTTTTATGTGTTGGGTAATTCAGTAAATTTCTTAAAATATATTGTTTTCTGTGCATCATGTAGTCAGGCTTCGGTATACATCAGTTTTTGGTTTGTAATAAATTGATCGGACAATGAACTAAAATTTATTTCCAGTTTTGTGATAACAGTGGTGCGGTTTGCTTATACGATAATTGTGGTCACTGGATATGACAATCCCGTGCCTACACTGTACCCACCATGCAAGCCAAAAGTCAAACATTTGAGTCCAGTGGTTACATTCATTGTGATAGTCTCCCTTTCATTCCGTTTGGTGCATGCAGGACAGCTGAAGCACCATTGCTTTCACCAGATAATAATACAAATGTAAAGTGAATAGTAAGTGTGAAATTCTAAGTGAAATGATAACTTTTTGTGTGTGAAATACTGAAACTTGGGAGTTGGAAATTATGTCTGGTAAGGATATTACCCCTAGTGGAAAGTGTGGTGCTACTGAGGGTGGTGAAGACAAGCCTAAAGGGGTAAGATATTTTGAGATTTTAGGTTATGTGGTTCCTGACCCCCTCCCTCTCCCCATTGAACCCATGCTATGACGGCCGTGGTATGTGATAAATCGTAATGCAATGAGTTTTCATTTGACATAAACTCCATCGCATGCTGGTGCGTGGTTGTGTATGAGAAGTGATGTGGAAGGTGTGCAGATTGGTTTGGGAGGAGGGTAGAGTCCCGGAGGATTGGAACTCAGGTATAATTATTCCTCTGTACAAAGGAAAAGGGGAAAAAGCAGTGTGTGGTAATCATAGGGGCATTTGCCTTCTCAGTGTAATAGGAAAAGTATATGGTAAGATACTTATTGACAGAGTTAGGGAAATTGCAGAGGAATTAGTTGGAGAAGGGCAAGGAGGTTTTAGGAAGGGAAGAGGTTGTGTAGACCAGATATTCATTCTTAGATCCTTAGTGGAAAAGTTTCTAGAGAAGGGCAAGAAGTTGTATGCAGCCTTCATGGATCTGGAGAACGCATTTGACAGGGTGGATAGACAAGGTTTGTGGAAGGTATTAAGAATATATGGAGTGGATGGGAAGTTGTTGAAGGCAGTGAAGAGTATGTATGAGGGTGCTAAGGCTGCAGTGCGTGTGGATGGCAAACTGAGTGAATCTTTCCATTTGAAGGTTTAATTGAAACGGATGTGTCATGTCTCCATGGTTATTCAATCTGTACGTGGTTGGGGTTATAAAAGAGATACAAGGTCGGGCAGTGGATGTTGGAGTGGCCCTAGTGAGAGAGGGCAGTGTTTGGAAACTCCCTGTACTGTTGTTTGCAGATGATACTGTGTTGTTGAGCGAAGACGAAGGGGAGCTGCAAGGCTTGGTAGATGAGTTTGGGAGAGTGTGTAAGAAACAGAATCTAAAGGTGAATGTAGGGAAGAGTAAAGTGATGGTCTTCGAGAGAAGTGAATCCAGTGAATATACAGTAAGATTGGATGGGAAGAATATGGAGAATGTGAGTGAATTTAAGTTCTTGGGGAGTGTGATGAGTAAGGATGGAAGTCTGGAGGGTGAAGTGCTCGAAAGGGTGCAGCAGGGAAGGAAGGTTGCTGGTTCGTTGAAAGCAGTGATAAGAAACAGGGAGGTGAGCATGGAAGTGAAAAAGTTGTTACATGACAGTATTGTGATACCAACTTTATCATATGGAAGTGAAGCTTGGACCCTGTTGGAAGGACAGAAGTCAAGAGTGAGAGCAGTGGAAATGAGTTATTTGAGAGGAGCATGTGGAGTCACATGGAGAGACAGACTAACAAATGAGGAAGTGAAGGAGCGTTGTGGTGTGGTTGAGGACGTGATGGGAAGTGTTAGGAGAAACACGTTAAGGTGGTTTGGGCATGTGGAGAGGATGGAGAGTGAAAGACTGATGAGGAGAGTGTATGTGAGTGAGGTGGAGGGGGCAAGAGGGATTGGGAGGCCGAGGATGAGATGGAGGGATGGAGTGGAGAGGTATATGAGAGAGGGGGGTGTGAGTTGGGAGCATGGTAGTGAAATGGCAGGGGACAGAATGACATGGAGGCGATTTGTTTGTGGCCACCCTTTGCGGGATTGAGGCGTCTGGCAATAGATAGATAGATAGGAAGGAAGTAGTAAAAAAAAAATATAGTTAAACCTTAGCCATTTATCTGACTTTAGCATTTGATGTTACTCATGGGAAACAGTGACCTTGGTATCCATTTAGCAGGCTTTGTCAAAAACTAGAGCTGAAGAAAGCACACATTCAGGTTGGAGGCTCTGTAGGGCCTGGAGTGGGTTCATTGCTAAGGTCAGGATTGGATGGAAAAGTGTAAGGAACTGCTACTTCTTTTGACATAGAGAGGATTCTTTCATGCTTATGGAAGACTTTACTCTGCATGTGTGAGAGTGAAATTCTGTATTGTAGTGAAACTTGGCAGTAAAGGAGAAAGTTGTCCATTGATTTGAGTTTACAGGTATGGGGATGGCTCACCTGAGTTAAAGATCTTCAGATGACTGACATGCAAATGAGCAGCTGAGCGATTGACTGGGAGTTAGAAACATTGATGATTTGATGCATTACAGAAATATTTAGGTGATTTGGACATGTAGAGAGAGTAGATTATGAAAATTACTGGCAGTTGTTAATTTTATGTGATATATCCTGTCTTTCGCCAGATTTTATGGAGGAGCTTATCCTAGTTTAGGCCCAGGTTTTAATATGACTGTTGACTTATTGGCTGTAGCAGGCAGGTAATGTGAATTATGTCTTTGAAGAAAAATGCCAAAAAGTATGTGCAGATGGTTAGGCTTATCAACTAGAGCAAGGATTCTGGATGCTTGAATGATGTGTGAATGGTTGTGTGGCCCATGTCACTTGGCATGATTTTGGTAATTTTCCCTTTATGTTTTCACTTTATTGTGTTCTGGATCCTGCCGTATCCCATTTGTGGATGGTAAAAAAGGTTATAGTGACTATGTTGTGCTGTGTTTATCTATCTGTGATCCAGTCCTTTATTCCCGTATAAGGAGGGTAGGGACCAGGGGCCAGGATATTCATTTCAGACAGTTAAAGTGAGTGGTCAGTTTCTCATCCCTGAGTGGCATTGTGGGAGCAAATTACTCAGTGAACCCTTGGATTTTCACCGTTATTGGCCAAGTTTTGGTTGGAGTGCCTAACCTACTAGACCACGGGGCATCAGTTTGGTTGTTTTATTGTTACCACCCAGCATAATATACTATATGTTTTGGGGGGCTACAGAAACCACTTGATTAATCACTCAGTTTAGAGTTACCTGAAAGTAGCATTACATTGAATGATTGAATGGTGAGTGCCCTCACCTACTACCATGTTCCTTGTTTACCTGTAATAATTTTGCCTGTTGCAGGTTGAGGCAGGTCAGTATTGCACATTTGTGGTGCATAAGGATGGTGGTACAAGTGCCTGTGGTAAGGGCAGCTATGGCCGGCTGGGGTTGGGAGATTCCAACAACCAAACTTCCCCACGAAGACTCAAATTAGAGGCACGAATTCGCAGAGTTTCTTCATCAAAGGGCAGTGATGGACATACTATTGCTCTCTCCACCACTGGACAGGTGTACACATGGGGTGATGGTAAGTATACCTAGGGAACTGTATTCCCCCTCCATCCCCCCCCCCTTCTCACATGCAAACATATATGTACAACTGTATTTACTGTACAGTATATGCATGCCATCAGAACCATGTTTATCCTCATTACACACTTAAGCAGTGTTCAGAATGGGTTCAATAAATTCTCAGTTATCGTTCATTGCAATATCTGGTGCTGCGGTCTTGGCTCAGTTAAAGGAATATCCAGCGAAATTATGCAGTATCTGCCACCAAAACGGGATGTAACCAGTTTTTCTATGCAATATCCGGCCCTGAGGTGTATCAGTCAGCCTGTAAACAGTAGCCAACTGGCATTGTATTACTGTAGTGCTGTATTATATCATTACTCTATTGTTGTTTATGCTTAATTTTAATTTTTTACCCGCGGGAAAGTTTTTAGGATAGAACGACGAGACTGATAGCAACATATATCCAGCTTGACGCCAGATATTGAGCTGATAGGAGGTACTATGCAATATCCGGCATTTAACATTATTCAGTGTAGGGCTTGGCTGAATTATGCCGGATAATTGAGAGTTTACTGTATAACCTATTTAAGGTGCAACTGAGGACCTCAATACAGTACAGTACATGAGGGGCCTTGTTGTGTTCAAGTGGAGAAAATACAGATTTGATGAAGTTGTGTGTCATAGTAGATGTGGGAATAATATTAACCCATTCAGTCAGATGACAGATATTGTATTTTATTGTTGCTGCCATCAGAGATTATTTCTCAGCTTAGGAGAGACTTTGTGAACTGGAAGAGTTTGATGTAGCCTTCATCAGCCCTTTCACTATGAAGAGTCTTACCTCAGTTGATTAATCATCTTCTGGAAGTACCAGGAACAATAGAATGATTACACCATTTGACTGAAGGGATAATGTTGATAATTTTAATAATATAATACTGTATAGCTAGTATATTGATATAGCTTTAGTTAAAGGATATTTGTAACCCCTGATTCATGAAGCAAGCTTGAAGTGAATATATACTGATGAGAAGAGATACAGAAACGAATTTTGAGAAGGATATTGTGGCAAGAAGTTCAGAAGAACGTAAGCTTCGGTTTTGCTAGGGTGCACATAAAATAGTTAAAAATAGCCAGTCTCTTATTACCCCTTTTGGAGTGTAGGAACTTATGGTAAGTCTGCTGTAGTCAAGAGTAGGAGAGTGACCTACACCCCTGGCAACATTTTACATGATAAAAAATCTGGTTACATATAGGATTTGAACTGCAGCACATAAGCTACTTCCCTTTCTGACCTAAGAGTTCTGCCACCATACAAGGAGGCTAATTGTAAAATCCAGCCAAGTTGATCTTCATGGTTCTGTGTTTCTATGTTTCTTTTGTGACTTTGGTTTAGGGAAGGTTATAATTAACAAAAGTATTCTTTCAGTTAAAGACAAGGATAGAAATGCTGGAAGGCTCCCCCCCACTCACCAAGCCCTCCAGCTGAAACTGGCTCAATGGGTTACAGCACTCTGATAGAAGGGTCGGAGGTTTGAGTCCACCCAAGGGTCATTGGTAGATATCAGGAAGGGCATCCTGTCATAAAGTGCTACACACACCAATACCTAAGTCCTCTATGCAGGGGTAATGCCTTAGCCCTTATGAACAAAAGGGGACACAGCATAAAACTCTCTATATATATTCTGTATATATATATATATATATATGTATGTATATACAGTAATCCCCCCACTATTCGACGTAATAGAGCCAAAGGCATATCCGGACACTGGTTTTGTCCGAATATTGGTCCTGAAGCTCCAGCACCGGTCATTCATGACCCTAACCTAACCTAACCTAAATCAGAAAACTACCTTCCTACCTCCCTACCGGACATGTATAGCACTTATTTAGGTCCCTTTTCACATAAATAATGCACACAAAGCATGAATTAATCGAATTTTAACCAAAAAATGATGATTTAGAGGTGAGTAAGGCATAGGTGGTCAGAACTTGCCACCATAGTACAAGTAAGTATCGGACATGGAAATCATCTTTTCTCACATTTTATTCACTAGATTATTGAATACAAAGCATCAAATACAGTAAATGATGTAAATTGTTACCAGAAAAATGGTTAGGTTAGGTTAGCTTATGACCGGACATGAAATTCACTGGCATTCACCTTTTTCATAGCTGGTGCACTTAAAAACCATGCATGAAAAAATTAAATTAAAAGCAGGAAATTATGATTAACATTTAGTGTAATTTTTTAACCCATTTACAGCATGATGAAAACAGGTTAGACATGAAAATCTTTATGGTAATCATCTTTCACACAGTTTATGCATGAGATTAATGATATGGAAAGGACAAAACAAGGAATTTTGATGAAGTTAGGGTACTTGCGAGAATGATGCCACCGTCCTGATGTATAACCCACTCGATCATCTCAGACTGACAGTAAGACCTTGCACCTGACACCTTAGCACTTCCGGTGCACTTTACACTCACCAGCACTTTCCACAACGTTTTCTTTCGCATACCTTGCATCACATCACTTCACTGCACTGTACATAACAGTAAATTCCCGTGTGGTTTAGTAACGAGTCCTGGAGAATTTATTCAGTCTCAGCATACTTAGGAGTAAACATCACCTTCCTCTCCACGTTTCATCTGGTCTTCGAAGCGAAATCAGCCATGTACTGCTGTAGTTTGTCTCGGGATTTCTTGATATCAAACAAAGTGGAGCGAGGTAGGTTGAATTCACGTAGGATCCGTGATGCCAGCCACCCGGCGTCTGCCTTCTCCAATACAACTCCCTCTTCTTCTCCAGTGTCAGAACCACTTTCTTCCTCTTCTCAGGTGGCAGGGCCATTATCACACACATGATGAAGAAGGTGAAGAGCAGCATCAAGCCCTGCAGGAGGTAGGGTATCACCACAAAACCAATCACTTCAGCCGCCATTTTCAGAGCGTGTTTACGAGCTAGGAACGGAGCAGGAAATGAGACAGACAGACAGGCGTGACGCGCGAAAACACAGCCGGTCGGCGCGCGTGGGAAATTCAAACTGACGCGGTCTTAAAAAAATCGGATTTTTTCGAATTTTTGGGCATTTTGGGGGTCGGACAGCCCACGATGTCCAAATAGTGATGCATCCGAATACTGGGCATCCGAATAGTAGAGAGATTACTGTATTTATGTATGTATGTATCTATCTATCTATCTATCTGCCAGACACCTCAATCCCGCACGGGGTGGCCACAAACAAATCGCCTCCATGTCACTCTGTCCCCTGCCATTTCACTACCATGCTCCCAACTCACACCCCCCTCTCTCATACACCTCTCCACTCCATCCCTCCATCTCATCCTCAGCCTCCCCCTCCCTCTCGCCCCCTCCACCTCACTCACATACACTCTCCTCGTCAGTTTTTCACTCTCCATCCTCTCCACATGCCCAAACCACCGTAATGTGTTTCTCTTAACACTTCCCATCACGTCCTCAACCACACCACAACGCTTCTTCACTTCCTCATTTGTTAGTCTGTCTCTCCATGTGTCTCCACATGCTCCTCTCAAACAACTCATTTCCACTGCTCTCACTCGTGACTTCTGTCCTTCCAACAGGGTCCAAGCTTCACTCCCATATGTTAGAGTTGGTATCACAATACTGTCATGTAACAACTTTTTCACTTCCATGCTCATCTCCCTGTTTCTTATCACTGCTTTCAATGAACCAGCAACCTTCCTTCCCTGCTGCACCCTTTCAAGCACTTCATCCTTCAGACTTCCATCCTTACTCATCACACTGCCCAAGTATTTAAATTCACTCACATTCTCCATATCCCTCCCATCCAGTCTCACTGTACATTCACTGGCTTCACTTCTCCCGAAGACCATCACTTTACTCTTCCCTACATTCACCTTTAGATTCCGTTTCTTACACACTCTCCCAAACTCATCTACCAAGCCTTTGACTTCGCTCAACAACACAGTATCATCTGCAAACAACAGTATAGGGAGTTTCGAGACACTGCCCTCTCTCACTAGGGCCACTCCAACATCCACTGCCCGACCTTATATCTCTTTTATGTACAGACTGAACAACCATGGAGACATGACACATCCTTGTTTCAATCCAACCTTCAAATGGAAAGATTCACTCAGTTTGCCATCCACACGCGCTGCAGCCCTAGCACCCTCATACATACTCTTCACTGCCTTCAACAACTTCCCATCCACTCCACATATTCTTAATACCTTCCACAAACCTTGTCTCTCCACC
Organism: Birgus latro; assembly: GCA_018397915.1. Classification (NCBI taxonomy): domain Eukaryota; kingdom Metazoa; phylum Arthropoda; class Malacostraca; order Decapoda; family Coenobitidae; genus Birgus; species Birgus latro. The sequence goes on along the minus strand of JAGKTI010000732.1, from coordinate 86,297 downwards.
CTGTCATATGCTTTCTCCAGATTCATGAAGGCTCCTTACAACTTCTTGCCCTTCTCTAGAAACTTTTCCACTAAGGATCTGAGAATGAATATCTGGTCTACACAACCTCTTCTCTTCCTAAAACCTCCTTGTTCTTCTCCAGCTAATTCCTCTGTAATGTCCCTAACTCTGTCAATAAGTGTCCTACCATATATTTTTCCTATTACACTGAGAAGACAAATGCCCCTATGATTACCACACACTGCTTTTTCCCCTTTTCCTTTGTACAGAGGAATAATTATACCTGAGTTCCAATCCTCCAGGACTCTACCCTCCTCCCAAGCCAATCCGCACACCTTCCACATCCATTCTGTTACTATCTCTCCCCCATGCTTCAGCATTTCACCACACACTCCATCAATTCCTGGGGCTTTCCCCATTTTAACTTTCTTCATTGCTTCCACCACTTCCATCCTGATGATTTCTTCCTCTCTTCTCACAACCCTCCTTCCCCCTGCCATTTCCCAGCCACTTATGCTTGCATTCCTTTCATTCTCTACTGTATGTTCAACAGTTCATAAAATGTTCTCTCCATCTGTTTACTTTTTCTCCCTTCTCCACTAGTAATCTACCATTTTTATCTTTCACACCCCCACTGACTTCGTTGGCACCCTGTCTAGCTCTCTTTGCCTCCTTCCAGAACATTTTCTTACATTCCCTCCACTTTGCACTCAAATTCCTTCCAAAATCCTTTTCTTACATTCCCTCCACTTTGCACTCAGATTCCTTCCAAACTCCTCATCCACTCTCTTCCTGCTCTCTCTTACTAATCATTTCACCCCTCTCCTCCTCACTACATATAACTCTCTCGTCCGTCTCTCAGCTTCTTCGATGCCCCTGTTACTCATCCACTCATTATATGCTGTCTTCTTTTGTGCCACAGCCTCTCTCACCTCTTCAGTCCACCATGCTGTTCCCTGAACCCCCTTTCGTCTTCTCTTCACCCCACACACCACCTCACATGCTGCACAAATTTCTTCTGTGAATACCTTGCACACACCTTCCACATCCCCCATCTGCTCCAATCTATATTTACCCAATCGCTTCTCCACTTCCCTTTTATATTCAGCCTTTATTCCATCCTCTTGTAACTTTTCTACCCTCCTTGTAAGAAATACTTCCTCCTGTCCTTCCCTTCTTCTCTTCCTCTGTCTTGTTTGGATTCTGATTCTGGCCACAACCAAGTGGTGGTCAGAAAGTCCACTCCCCCATCCTCTATATACTCTTGCATCCATTACACATCTTCTCATCCTTTCATCCACACTCATAGTCATTCATTCATTCCACCGTCCTCTCTTCTTACCACTCGCCATGTATACCTATGGATCATTTTGTGCCTGAAGAGGGTATTAGCTACCACCAACCCCCTCCCAGCACAAATGTCCACTAAAGCACTGCCATTCTCATCCATCTCTGCAGGCACACCCCACTCACCAACCACTCCATCCACATTCTCATTCCCTACTTTTCCATTCATATCTCCAATCAGAAACACTCTCTCATTCCTTTCAAACTTTTCCAAGCAGGCTTCCACATTTGTCCAAAACTCTTCTCTCACTCTACTAACACGATCTTGCGTTGGCGCATAAACGCACACAATTGCCCACATTTGTAGTCCAACTTTCACTCTTACCCACACAATCCTTGACCCAACTGATCCATACTCTCTTACATTCTCCTTCCACCTGTTGCTCACAGCAATACACACTCCCTCTTTCGCCCTCTCATTCTCACCCACTCCCGTGCATATACCCCATCCATACTCCCATTCTCTCGCACTCTCACCTCACCATTTAGTTTCAGTTATTCCACATATATCCACTTTCACACTCTCAAGCACCTGTACAATCTCTCTCTCTTTCACCTCATCATACCCCTAACATTCCACGTTGCAATCTTTACCACGTTTTGTCCGGTCCTTTTTCGTTAAATTTGGGCAGTCCTGGTCCGAGGCTTCTTGTTTTTATTTTTAGTTAGTTGTTTTTACGGGGTGGGGCACTAACTCACCACCAACCCTTTTAGTCGCCTCTTACGACAAGCAGGGATACTGGGGGAGAATTTTTGAAAAACCCCCTACCCCCGGTATGTATATATATACATGACATGACATGACATCATCTAAACCTGTGTTGCCCCATAAGGAGCATAGGAGCCTGGGGCTAGGCAAGTTTGTCCTGACATTTAAGATGAGAGTGACCAGCCTCACTCATCCCTGAGTTACATTACATGAGCAATAAACCCCGACCGCCTCTTGGATATGAACCGACAGACTCAGTCCAGTTGGAGGTCCTTAATTACCCACTAAACCACCAGGCACCGTAGTTTGGTTATATGGTTACCGCCCAGCGTAATAAATGGTTTCCTATTGTACAGGAAACCATTTGACTTGTCACTCAGTGTAGAGTCATCCGTAGACAGAAGGAAGAATAAAGAATGAAGGAAAATGACTTGATAGGAAGGAAGGAAAGGAATAGAGGAACTATGTATATGCAGTAATCCCTCCAATAACCAATGTAGTAGGGCCAAAGGCATGTCCGGAAATTGGGTTTGTCCAGGAATTGAGAAAATGCCTCCAGGACAGATATTTATGGACCCTAACCCAGCCTAACTCAGAAAACCACCTACACAACTCCCTACAGAACATGCATAGCACCTATTTAAGATCCTGTTCACACAAATAAGGGACAGAAAGCATGAAATAAATGAAAAGAACCAGAGAATTAGGAATTAGAAGTGAGTATGGATAATATTTAGCAGTATACAGGGTACGGACAAGATGTCTGTGGCCGTTATGAAGATTAACCCGCCTCCTCTAAGGCTCTGGCTGTACTGAAAATGCTCTTGAGTGCACATACAGTAATCCAGTGTTGTGCTGCACTTAATCCTTTGCACTGTGAATTATAACTGTTTAACACTGCACATTCTGTTCTTACTTGCACCACGCCAGTTGCAACATGCCAGTTTGCACTGTGCACTTAATTCTTTGCACTCTGAATTCTTATTTCTTATCACTACACAACACTGTAAATTCCCATGTGGTCTAGTGGCAAGGTATTGCAGTTTATTCAGTGTTTATTCACAAAAACAAGCACATGCGGCAGCCATTGCGATGAGCGTCTAGTCACGACAGTGGTTAAGCGGGAACTGGAGAGGGGAGGAAGCAGGGGGCCGCTGTACTACGCGCGAGAAACACAGCTGTTCGGCGCCGCGTGCCAGGTTCAAAGGACAGTTGTTTTTTTTTTGGGGGGGGGGTCGGGGGTCTGAAGGCCCAGGCCCAAAATGTCCGGGAATTGGGGTGTCCGGGTATTACAGGGATTACTGTATATATACGGTATATATATACAGTAAAACCTCAATATAACGGACTTCAGTAGACCGGAATTTGCTTTTATCGGACTCGAGGAGCTACCGGACTAGACTCCTATATATCGGAAAAAGTCCGATATAGCCAGAAAGCAGTCCGGACTGCCTGACAACTTCAGCTATGTTCACCACAATAAGACAAGTAAAAGACATGTTTTTCAGTGCACAGTACAGTATTATTATACCATTTGATTAATGTAGTGAAGGTATAACACAGTACAATACTGCAATGGTGGTGAAAACCACTCATGCAATCCGGACTAATGTCTGATATTTCGGAAAAAGTGCAGATTAGCAGGGGTAAGTCCGGATGTCGCTTGTATCGGAAAATCTCATATTTCGGACTGGCCTGAGCCCCAATTAGTCCGTTATAGTGAGGTCTTACTTTTTCTTTTCTTTTTTTATGTGTCCGACTCTGGGCATAGGCTTCACAGCCTGCTATCAAGGCCCAGCAGTCCTCCTACATACCAACACCTCTACATGTCACCACTTCGGCACTAACACCCACCATCCATATTGAATACATGCTAGGGCTGTCTCATACAGAACTGGTGTATTGGTATTAGCGGGGGTATTTTTATGACATGTCAGGTAGATCAGTAAAGCCTGATTTAATGAAATTCGAATCCTTAAACTGTTCCCTGCCCCAGCGAGGATTCGAACCTGGGTCCGTCGGGACTGCAAGCCACCTCTCTACCGATCGAGCCTTATATATATATATACAGTAAACCCTTCATAAGCCGAACTATATGGGGCTCTACCCTAGTTCGAATTACCGATTTTTCCGGCTTACCGAATTTTCACCCCCCAAAATTGCTAAATTACCGAATTTTCACCCCCAAAAATTGCTAAGACAATACCTATTACTTGTCCTTTCAACACTAAATTAAAGAAGCATATATAAATAAATTAGTTATGACAGAAAACAATATAGTGCATTTAATATACATTTAACCCCTTCATTGCTGCGTGTATTTTCATTTTGTTCTTGCTGCGACTAGACAACTTTAGTCAGTGTAGGTTGGATCTGTGGAAGTGCACGGGGTTGGTACAGCCTTCGTTAGCACCTTCAGTATGTGAGTCCAGTCCTGAGTGCCATAAAATCGGCTGGAGGAAGCGTAAATAAAGTAGAAATAGATGTCACAGTACTGAAGTGGTTAATTGGTAGAAAATCATTCACAAAGGCAGTACCGACTGTCAGTAACGTGTGTTGGAGATGGATTTTCACCCCCCCAAATTGCAATAACAATACTTATTACTTGTCTTCTTAACACTTAAGTAAAGGAGCATATACAGTATATAAATTAATAAAGAAAGACAAAAAAGAAAGAATTCAGTGCACATAATTTGCCTTTCGTCAGAGGCAGAAGATTGTCGGCAGTTTGTTTTGTTTTGGAGACAGGTGGTGGAGGTGGTTTAACTCACACTTGAACGTAAATTCTAAAAAGTACCCAGTATTTATTTCACTCTATATTAAGAACTAAACTTAAATGTAATCGCTATAATAGACTGCAGTGCAACACCTTTCGTTAGAAGCAGTAGATTCTTTGGCAGTTTGTTTTGTTTTGGAGAGAGAGGTGGTGGAGGTGGTTGAGTTCATACTGTAACGTAAATTCTAAACAGTACCCAGTATTTATTTCACTCTATATTAAGAACTAAACTTAAATGTAATCACTGTAATAGACTGCAATGTAACACCTTTCGTTAGAAGCAGTAGATTCTTCGAAGTTCGGCAGTTTGTTTTGTTTTGGAGACGGAGTTGGTGGAGGTGGGTTAGTTTATACTTTTACGTAAATTCTAAACAGTGCCCAGTATTTATTTCACTCTATATTAAGAACTAAACTTATATGTAATCACTGTAATAGACTGCAATGTAACACTTTCAGTAATAATAGTACTGAACTTTAATCATGATCACTACACTGTCACACGCGCACATTTTTTTTTTCTAGCTTCATTCCTTTACGACAAGAGGTGCCAGTATCACTTCTTTTAAGCTATGAACCTTCCATGGCAAGGCAGAAGGCAAAAGGAGAGCACTGTTCAGCACTAAATGACAGTAAGAATGACGCAACTACCATCTCCAAAAGCAAGCAGCAGACTGGCGCCACGAGTCCGCTTGGCGCCATTTCTCCCCCTACTTTCGTATTTCGGCCTACTTTCATACGTGGTCTCGGCCTGAGTTTGGCTAACTGAAGATTCCGGCTTCTAAAAGTTCGGCTTATGAAGGGTTTACTGTATATATATATACTGTATACTGTATATATATATATGTATGTATATATGTATGTATGTGTATATATATTATGTATATATGTATGCCCAGTATTTATTTCACTCTATATTAAGAACTAAACTTAAATGTAATCACTGTAATAGACTGCAATGTAACACTTTCAGTAATAATAGTACTGAACTTTAATCATGATCACTACACTGTCACACGCGCACATTTTTTTTTTCTAGCTTCATTTCTTTACGACAAGAGGTGCCAGTATCACTTCTTTTAAGCTATGAACCTTCCATGGCAAGGCAGAAGGCAAAAGGAGAGCACTGTTCAGCACTAAATGACAGTAAGAATGACGCAACTACCGTCTCCAAAAGCAAGCAGCAGACTGGCACCACGAGTCCGCTTGGCGCCATTTCTCCCCCTACTTTCGTATTTCGGCCTACTTTCATACGTGGTCTCGGCCTGAGTTCGGCTAACTGAAGATTCCGGCTTCTAAAAGTTCGGGTTATGAAGGGTTTACTGAGATGGAGGGATGGAGTGGAGAGGTATATGAGAGAGGGGGGTGTGAGTTGGGAGCGTGGTAGTGAAATGGCAGGGGACAGAGTGACATGGAGGCGATTTGTTTGTGGCCACCCCGTTCGGGATTGAGGCGTCTGGCAATAGATAGATAGATAGATATATACTGTATACTGTATATATATATATGTATGTATATATGTATGTATATGTATATATATTATGTATATATGTATGTACAGTAAACCCTTCATAAGCCAAACTATATGGGGCTCTACCCTGGTTCGAGTTACCGATTTTTCCGGCTTACCGAATTTTCCGGCTTACCAAATTTTCACCCCCCAAAATTGCTAAATTACCAAATTATCACCCCCCAAAATTGCTAAGACAATACCTATTACTTGTCCTTTTAACACTAAATTAATGAAGCATATATAAATAAATTAGTTATGACATAAAACAATATAGTGCATTTAATATTCATTTAACCCCTTCAGTGCTGGGTGTATTTTCATTTTGTTCTTGCTGCCTCCAGACAATTTTAGACAGTGTAGGTTGGATCTGTGGAAGTGCACGGGGTTGGTACAGCCTTCGTTAGCCCCTTCAGTATGCGAGTCCAGTCCTGAGTGCCATAAATCGGCTGGAGGAAGCATAAATAAAGTAGAAATAGACGTCACAGTACTGACTTGGTTAATTGGTAGAAAATCATTCACAGAGGCAGTACCGACTGTCGGTAAAGTGTGTTGGAGATGGATTTTCACCCCCCCCCAAATTGCAATAACAATACTTATTACTTGTCTTCTTAACGCTAAAGTAAAGGAGCATATACAGTGTATAAATTAATAAAGAAAGACAAAAAAGAAAGAATTCAGTGCACATAATTTGCCTTTCGTCAGAGGCAGAAGATCGTCGGCAGTTTGTTTTGTTTTGGAGACGGAGGTGGTGGAGTTCACACTTGAACGTAAATTCTAAAAAGTACCCAGTATTTATTTCACTCTATAATAAGAACTAAACTTAAATGTAATCACTATAATAGACTGCAGTGTAACACCTTTCGTTAGAAGCAGTAGATTCTTTGGCAGTTTGTTTTGTTTTGGAGACAGAGGTGGTGGAGGTGGTTTAACTCACACTTGAACGTAAATTCTAAAAAGTACCCAGTATTTATTTCACTCTATATTAAGAACTAAACTTAAATGTAATTACTATAATAGACTGCAGTGTAACACCTTTCGTTAGAAGCAGTAGATTCTTTGGCAGTTTGTTTTGTTTTGGAGACAGAGGTGGTGGAGGTGGTTGAGTTCATACTGTAACGTAAATTCTAAACAGTACCCTGTATTTATTTCACTCTATATTAAGAATAAACTTAAATGTAATCACTGTAATAGACTGCAATGTAACACCTTTCGTTAGAAGCAGTAGATTCTTCGAAGTTCGGCAGTTTGTTTTGTTTTGGAGACGGAGTTGGTGGAGGTGGGTTAGTTTATACTTTTACGTAAATTCTAAACAGTGCCCAGTATTTATTTCACTCTATATTAAGAACTAAACTTAAATGTAATCACTGTAATAGACTGCAATGTAACACTTTCAGTAATAATAGTACTGAACTTTAATCATGATCACTACACTGTCACACGCGCACATTTTTTTTTTTTAGCTTCATTCCTTTACGACTAGAGGTGCCAGTATCACTTCTTTTAAGCTATGAACCGTCCATAGCAAGGCAGAAGGCAAAAGGAGAGCACTGTTCAGCACTAAATGACAGTAAGAATGGCACAACTACCGTCTCCAAAAGCAAGCAGCAGACTGGCGCCACGAGTCCGCTTGGCGCCATTTCTCCCCCTACTTTCGCATTTCAGCCTACTTTCATACGTGGTCTCGGCCTGAGTTCAGCTAACTGAAGATTCCGGCTTCTAAAAGTTCGGCTTATGGAGGGTTTACTGTATATGTATATATATATATATACACATACATGTAGTTCATTACATTGTGGGTGTACAGTAATTAGAAAATAGTACTTTTAAGTACCACCAAAACATTCGTGAACTATCATTTTTCATTCAGAACAGTAATAACTTGAAGCTAAATTAACAACTCTGAATGTAATGTGCTGTTGCCATAGTTAATTTCCCAAAAGAGCTGATTACTGTATCCTTACTGAAACTAGTAGTCTTGCTGCATTGAACTCTTGAGAACTACTGCGGACACAACATTAGTAGCTGATGTGTGTGACCAAGTTTCATTCATCACTCATCCCTTGAATACCCCATCAGGAGGGGCTGGGATATTAGTTCATGCCTGAGGAGCATAGCATGAGCAGCAGACTCCAACATCCCTTCAGATATAGACCAAAATGTGCCACATACAATTGGCAGATTAAACTCTCTAGACCACCATGTGTTTATTTGTTGGTTACATTCATTCATTCATTCATTCATCATCCAGTCCTCTGTTGCCCCATGAGGAGCGTAGGAGGCCTGGGCTAGGCAAGTTGGTCCTAACATTTAAGATGAGAGTGACCAGTCTCACTCATTCCTGAGTGGCATTACATGAGCAATATACCCCAACCACCCCTCGTATATAAACCTGCACCGGCTCAATCTGATTGGAGAGCCTTAATTACCCACTAAACCACCAGGTGCCATAATTTGGTTATATGGTTACCACTCAGCATAGTAAATGGTTTCCTGGTGTACATGAAACCAATTGTCTTGTCACTCAGTGTAGAGTCACTCACAGTCAGAAGGAAGAGGAAAGAATGAAGGAAATAAAGACAGAAGAGGGAGCATATAGTTACCCATAGGCAGAAGGAAGAGGAAAGAATGAAGGAAAGAAAGACAGAAGAGGGTGGAAAAAAGAAGGATGGAGGAGAGGAAAGGGCAGACACCCAAGAGCGGTACCACATCGAGTGAGTGGATGGTGAGCGCCCCCACCTACCAGTAAACGGTTATTTGAAAAAAAAAAATAGAATGTGATTAGATATAGGCCAGAGATATGTAAAATGATGGTGAAATAGTAAAAAATCTCAACAAAATTGATAGAGTTTATGTGTAGCATGTTGCCAGCCATTAAGACTTAAGTTGTCACTTAATAGAAGTGGCTGTCTGTAGATCTGGCAGCAGAGGGCTATCTTGGCTGCTCTGGAAAGTAGGGAGTGAGCAGGTTAGTTAAGAAACTGCCTTTATAATAAAAAAAAAATAAAAAATAAATACAGATACCTAACTGCATTAAACCCCACCAAATAACTGCTAATTCACCACTCTAACTAGGTGTGTGAGTAAACAGTAAACAGATGTCATGAGAGTGATTGGGACTGGTGGTGCAGGGTGACAAAAATAGTATTGGAGTGTTTGAAATAGGCACAGAAAAGCATTCATATATATGTACTCTGGTTTGTTGCTAAATATTTAACAATCCAGTAAATAATCATTGTACAGTAATATGTCCATAATATTGTGTACAGAGAAAACACAGATCACAAAAGTTTGGAACCAGTTACCCCATTTGACTCATTGAAGATCCATGGAGTGACTTACGACACTGGACTCACTTTCACAGACATTATATAAAGCATCAAGAGACAATGCACCCCCATTCTCAGTGTACTTGGGAACTTACAGGGATAAGCGTTGGGCAACAAAAAGAAACATTCTTCCTATTTTACAAACAAAACATCAGATCACTGATGTCATATGTCTCCCTGGCAAAGGTCCTTATCCTGTCTGACACCCACTTCAACACCTTGGAGACCATACTGTTCGACATCCATTGCATTGTCACTGGTTGCACCAAAACTATGGTACTCCCACAGCTCACGTACACTTTGAAACTAAAGGTCTTCGTGTCATATTGAATTATTTTGCCAGAAAGATCATGGAAGCATTATAACAGAGGTCATTGCCTCCATGCAACAGGAGTAAAAGTAGATCAGGGATGGCTAAAGTATATACAGATGTATACATATATAGTTAGCAACATAATAACACAAATTAAAATTGTCATCTAACAATAAAGTTCATAAACTAAGTCGTGGACATACTGTAAAATTATGCATAAAACAACAGTTAAAACTAGGCATAAAAACTAAATCTGTCTATGGAAGCTTGCTTCCTCAGCGGACTAGAAGATGTCTCCTCCCGTCATACACACCTGTTCTTCAAGGACTGAGACAGGAGGGTACAACCCATCTCCTGACCTTAGCCTGGAGAGGAATTGACGGTGAGCATCACCCAGCAGCCTTAATCACAGGGAAGTAATCTCTATAGATGAGAGCATCAAGGGTAGCTGCTGCCTTTGCCTTCAGCACTTTCATTTCCCTGCAGTCCATCATAGCTGGCACCCAGCAAAATGAAACTCTCTAGCCATTTCAGCCCACAAGGAGGAGCTTTTCTAAAATTTCCAACTCCGAGAGGTGGGGAGAGTTAAAATGCTCAAGGGCAGATAAAGCTGCCCTGGAGTCTCTAAAAATAGTAAAACTTATTGCCTCGTAGGTAAAGATAAGTTGGAGAGCCATCAGAATTGTTGGCAGCTCAGTAGTAAAAATTGAGACTGAGGAGGTTAGGGTGCCACTCTCGCAAAAATTAGGGAAGACAACCCCAAATCCAACACCAGCATCAGACTTTGAGCCATCAGTAAAAATTTAGACAGACCCAGTGTGGAGGACAACATGAGCTAAAAACTGGGTGCGGATCACCACATCGTATGTCACAGACTTAAGGGCCGTGACATACCAGCATAATCAAAATTTGGGGAATATCCAGGGAGGTACAACAGCTCCCTGTCAGAGAATATATTGAAATGAGAGGCACACAAATCTTTGCATCTGCTTGCTCCAACTCACAACACTCCTGTCATTATATGACAGAGCTGCACAGCACAACCAGACACATAAGGCAATCACCACACAAACATTACCAGACCTCTTTGACAATATCCCACCTCCAGACATTCCAACACTAGTAATGAAAAGACAGCAACATACTCTCTTCATATACTGGGCAGTGCAACACCTTGACCAGAACACTGTACTACAAACCCCCCTCCCAACATTCACCCATCAGAGATGAGATAACCTTAAATAGAGCTGACTTAATTCACCCAGCCAGGCTGAGATCAGGACATCTCCTAAGTCCCCCCTCAGTTATCAGCTTTGATTCAGGTTTGATGGAATTGCAGATGACATGTGCCCTGCCTGTAGAATAAGCCCACACATCTTGACACACTTAATGGAGCATTGTACATAATGTGCCACACTAAGTCAGACACAACAATAGTGGTGTAACAGCATATGGGATGATTCCATGGGGGCAGTTGCGTATCTGTGGTGGGCCTGCTTAGCCAGGTGGACCGGGATGTAGCAGCAATAACAACAACAGTCTGTAAGCAGTGATCCAGGGTGTCGCAGTTTCGGTCATAATGTCATAATTTCATTTCCAATTTATCATGATGTGTCTGATCCAGCTATAAAGATTGTTTTAACAAAATTGAAATAATAAAAACTTCCCACTGCTAGAGATTGAACTTGTATCCTTTCAGACAACAGTATGCTTCTCAAATTACATGACTACTACTTTCCCATTTCTGTTTCAGGTGACTATGGTAAGCTTGGGCATGGGAATAACGTAACACAGAAATACCCCCGTGTTGTTGGTGGTCCACTAACAGGCCGGGCAGTGCGATGGGTGTCTGCTGGGTATCGACACTCGGCCTGTGTCACCCAGGATGGGGAGCTCTACACGTGGGGAGAGGGTGACTATGGTAGACTTGGTAGGTGAATGGACTTATGGTACTTTAGATTGTGGTTTACAGTTACAGTCCAGAGGATAAGTTTGCCTAATATTTCATCTCTTCTTCATACTTTTTTCTAACAGGTAATATCTGAGAAAGACCTGAGTATGTTTGTTTACCCTTGGATGGTTCTCTATGGTAAGACGCATTGGCTTGGAAATTAACAGACTTGCTTTTAGTGTAAAGAAGTTGCAGTGGAATAGCAGGCAGACATTTCTTTGACTGTAAGTGGTGTCATTAACAGATTATGTTAAGCATTATCACTGTCATCATCATATCATCTAAGACCATTGCAGTGCATTTCAGTCAGTTACATGGAGTGAGTGGTATGATATACTTACTGCATTATTCTTTGCAGTCTGTGTATGATAATAGTCAATTCTGATGCAATGGTATGAGTGACATCAGCCAGAGAATGTGACTCAGAAATATTAGAGAGTAAATGAACATGATTTTATAGTGAATGAATCCAGTTTTGGAGTCTATTGTTACAGCATAGCAGAACCTTGTTTCTCAAAATATTATGTTCATTGTTACTCTGGGCAAGGTATTCACAGAAGAAATCTGTGCAGCATGTGAGGTGGTGTGTGGGGTGAAGAGAAGACGAAAGGGGGTTCAGGGAACAGCATGGTGGACTGAAGAGGTGAGAGAGGCTGTGGCACAAAAGAAGAAAGCATATAATGAGTGGGTGAGGAACAGGGGCGACGAAGAAGCTGAGAGACGGACAAGAGAGTTATATGTAGTGAGGAGGAGAGAGGTGAAAAGATAAGTAAGAAGAGAGTGGATGAGGAATTTGGAAGGAATTTGAGTGCAAAGTGGAGGGAATGTAAGAAAATGTTCTGGAAGGAGGTAAAGAAAGCTAGACAGGGTGCCAACGAAGTCAGTGGGGGTATGAAAGATAAAAATGGTAGATTACTAGTGGAGAAGGGAGAAAAAGTAAACAGATGGAGAGAACACTTTAATGAACTGTTGAACATAGAGAATGAAAGTAATGCAAGTATAAGTGGCTGGGGAATGGCAGGGAGAAGGAGGGTTGTGAGAAGAGAGGAAGAAATCACCAGGATGGAAGTGGTGGAAGCAATGAAGAAAGTTAAAATGGGGAAAGCCCCAGGAATTGATGGAGTGTGTGGTGCAATGCTGAAGCATGGGGGAGAGATGGTAATAGAATGGATGTGGAAGGTGTGCAGATTGGCTTGGGAGGAGGGTAGAGTCCCGGAGGATTGAAAGTCGGGTATAATTATTCCTCTGTACAAAGGAAAAGGAGAAAAAACTGTGTGTGGTAATCATAGGGGCATTTGCCTTCTCAGTGTAATAGGAAAAATATATGGTAGGATACTTATTGACAGAGTTAGGGAAATTACTGAGGAATTAGTTGGAGAAGAACAAGGAGGTTTTAGGAAGAGAAGAGGTTGTGTAGACCAGATATTCATTCTTAGATCCTTAGTGGAAAAGATTCTAGAAAAGGGCAAGAAGTTGTATGCAGCCTTCATGGATCTGGAGAAAGCATATGACAGGGTGGATAGACAAGGTTTGTGGAAGATATTAAGAATATATGGAGTGGATGGGAAGTTGTTGAAGGCAGTGAATAGTATGTATGAGGGTGCTAAGGCTGCAGTGCGTGTGGATGGCAAACTGAGTGAATCTTTCCATTTGAAGGTTGGATTGAAACAAGGATGTGTCATGTCTCCATGGTTGTTCAGTCTGTATATGGATGGGGTTATAAAAGAGATACAAGGTCGGGCAGTGGATGTTGGAGTGGCCCTAGTGAGAGAGGGCAGTGTTTGGAAACTTCCTTTACTGTTGTTTGCAGATGATACTGTGTTGTTGAGTGAAGACAAAGGGGAGCTGCAAGGCTTGGTAGATGAGTTTGGGAGAGTGCGTAAGAAACGGAATCTAAAGGTGAATGTGGGGAAGGGTAAAATGATGGTCTTTGAGAGAAGTGAAGCCAGTGAGTGTACAATGAGATTGGATGGGAAGGAAATGGAGAATGTGAGTGAATTTAAGTACTTGGGCAGTGTGATGAGTGAGGATGGTAGTCTGGAGGGTGAAGTGCTCGAAAGGGTACAGCAGGGAAGGAAGGTTGCTGGTTCATTGAAAGCAGTGATAAGAAACAGGGAGGTGAGCATGGAAGTGAAAAGGTTGTTACATGACAGTATTGTGATACCATCTCTGACATATGGGAGTGAAGCTTGAACCTTGTTGGAAGGACAGAAGTCAAGAGTGAGAGCAGTGGAAATGAGTTATTTGAGAGGAGCATGTGGAGTCACATTGAGAGACAGACTAACAAAGGAGGAAGTGAAGGAGCGTTGTGGTGTGGTTGAGGACGTGATGGGAAGCGTTAGGAGAAACACGTTAAGGTGGTTTGGGCATGTGGAGAGGATGGAGAGTGAAAGATTGACGAGGAGAGTGTATGTGAGTGAGGTGGAGGGGGCGAGAGGGAAGGGGAGGCCGAGGATGAGATGGAGGGATGGAGTGGAGAGGTATATGAGAGAGGGGGGTGTGAGTTGGGAGCGTGGTAGTGAAATGGCAGGGGACTGAGTGACATGGAGGAATTTGTTCATGGCCACCCCGTTTGGGATTGAGGCGTCTGGCAATAGATAGATAGATAGATACTTTGAGCAATTTTGATTACCTCAGTCATTCATTCATTAATAGATATTTTCATAACATATCACTACTTACACAGACAAAGGTTGCTGAGACAACTGGAGAAAGAAAATGTAGGAAAACTAGGCAAACAACACTCACCGGCCTCACAGCGTGAACTGGCAAGGTCCCTGGTTACATACCACAGGAACTTTCCGATGACGTCATCACTCATGACTTAGCAGGTGTGTACGTGCGCACACACACTAATAACAATATGCATTAACACTCTCGTCCTCTCTTCTTAATTTGACAGAAGATTCCAAGGACGAAGCTGGATGGTCTATTTGCGTCTGATACACACTATGTATCCAATACATAGACTTTTGTGTGAGTACCATCAACACCCGATACGCACTGTGTATCCAATACATACGCTTTTGTTTAATTACTATCAAGACCCAGTCTGTGGCCACATGCAGATATGTGATGTCTCTTGAAGTATTATAAACTATCTAGTCTCGGCTGACTGCTGCACGCAGCCGCTCGGTCGAGGCACCTTTCTTGGTGAGACAATCAGCCAGTTGTTGTGATGTATCCACCCAAGATACCTCATCAATCTCCCCCCGCTCCAACATGTCCCGCAACACAGCAATATCAATGCGCAATCTCCTGTCTTCTACGCTCCTACAGGAGTAAAGGGCGTCCACCAGACTCTTGTTGTCGACGAAACACTTTATTTTGATCTTTCCACATCCAGAAACCTCACACAATATGTTGGAGAGATATACAGCAGTCTCAGCACATTCAAGCAGCGCCAACACCTCAGCAGATAAGGTATATTTGATGACCCTTCTGATCTTTCTTGTCTGCCAGAATATAGGACATCTTGCCTCACTAGCATCTCGTAGGAAGATCACAAAACTTCCCTGAGATCCATTGCCTACAAGGTTGGCAAATGAGGCATCCAAAAAGCACTTTATATGACAGTCATCGATCGGCTCCATTCTTGGAATGTATAGCTTCATGTTGTCAGTCTTCACCCTTGAGATCACCTTATTGAGTCTAAGCAAGTCCGCTATGGTAGCTCGGTTGCTAGTCACACTCAACTCACACACATCAAAGGCAATATCTGGCCGAGTGTGTGTGGCATTCCAATTGAGTTGCCCAATTAATGCTCGGTACTCCGTTTTCTCAGACTCGGACAGCTCCCCTGATTTTACTGCTGCACGATGTTTACTCAGCGTGACTGGTTTTAAAGATGAAGCATACTGGAATTGGTCGAGCATTATGCTGCCATCGATGTTGGAGATGACATTGAGACCAACGTATTTGAAGGCTTTTGATTCTGAACTGCCGATGAGGAATATTTGACTCAAACGGTTTATCACTTGCTGTTCAAACTCACGTGTACCAGCCCAAAGGAAGTTGTCGACGTAGATGCTACAATGCCTTCGACTTTGCCACCATTGCTCCAAGAGAACAGCGCTGAATCCAGTAATGACACTTTAGCTCCGAGACTCAACAACTGATCTTTTATGCGCAGATACCAATGCCTAGCAGCATCACAAAGGCCATAAACAGTTTTCTTTAGTCTCCATAACGTACCATTTGCATATTCAGGCGGAGGACATAAATAAACAACTCTCTCAATGTTGTTACCTTGCAAGTAGGCAGCTTTCACGTCCATAGTGTGGCAATCCCACTGGTTGGTGGAGGCCAAAGAAAGTGCCAAACGCACTGCTTCCTTTGAACAAGTAGGCGAGTCTTTTCGTAGATCCACTGTGTCTTCCTCAAATCCTCTGGCGACTAAGCGGGCCTTAACAATTGGCTTTCCATTTTTCAGTTTTTCTGTCACAACCCATCGAACCGTTATGGCACATTGCCCAACATCATCTACTTCCTCATACACATCATTATTCTGCCAGTTTGTAATTTCATTTTCCTTAGCGTATAATACGGCCTCTGTTAAAAAGAACAAGCATTTCTGCGTCATCATCAACCACTTCCCGTTCACTAAGATCCTTCTCCAAATCTATCCCATCAATGCTGCCATCAGAGTCCCTCTTCAAATTATAGCAGTGTTTGTACTTTCCAGTGGCTTTACCAGCCCGACTTATAATCCTTCCAGACACCAACTCTCCACTTTCTGAATGTATTCCCTTTATACGTTGACCAACAGAAACTTTGAGAGGCTGATTAATCGGAACAGAAACTGTGGGAGGCTCATCAATTGGAACCACTCCATCTTCCGACTTGTCATCTGGTGGATAGTCATTCACCACTTGCGGAGGATCGTCATTAGGCTTCTCCTGGACAACATTATTGTTCTCATCACTGCTAACACCATTTTCAACTGTAGTATCTTGCTCTGGCGCACTCGCTAGACGACATACGTGCACTCGCACGTAGACACCGCAGTGTCTCACCAGAATTTGTCTCCCACCTCTGCCTGTTACAATTCCGGGACCGTGCCACTCATGACTGTCATTTCTTTTGTAGAAGACTTCATCTCCATTTGGATGTTGTTTAAGTCACTCGAACGTTCGTTGTGCCGCAGAGCCCTAGCCAAACGTTCATCTAATTCGGTCTTTATAAACTCTTGTCTAGCTAAATGAAGAGCGTTCAAGTTGTCTCTCACAATTTTTGGATGGTGATGAAGGTTCCAGGGCTGGAGGATCATTTGTGTACACATTAGGCAGACCAGGGTTTTGACCAAAAACAAGTTGGTTGGGAGAAAAGCCTGAGTAGTTGGTGAGAGCATTTCTTTGCCGATACTGCCCATGCCAAGACCACATCCAATTCACACTGGCTATCAGCTGTTATCTTCCTAACAATGTCACCAATGACTGCATTTTGATGCTCACAGACTCCGTTGCTCCATGGACTCTCTGCCGACGTTGTCATGATCTTGATATTGAAGGCCTCTCCCAATGCTCACGTTTCTGCATTGTTGAATTCACAGCCATTGTCCGTAAGAATTTTTCTAGGTGCGCCAAACACAACAATCCAGCTCCAAAATATTCCTTTGATAATGGTGGGTGCACACTTATCCGCGATTACTATCGCATTATAATACCTGGTCGCCAAATCAACAAGGACTAAGAAATAATGCCTTCCCCAAGCTTTTAAATCCATGGCTATGGCTTCGTTAAACTTAGATGCCATGGGCAAACTGACTACGGGTCGGAGCTTGGCTTTCTTAAATCTGCAACAGACTGTACAAGCATCAGATACAGCCTTGATAGCCCGTTCCAGTTTTGAACTTTTAATTCCCGCATCTGTGATCAGTTTAATTAATTTCGCCGATGTTGGGTGTCCAAATTGCCTGTGAAGCTTCAAAGCGTTTTTTTCTACATCACCCCCACAAGATGCCAACATGATTGTTTCACAAAATTCACGACCTAGTCGTAAAGAAATTGGAAGCAAGTAATGTCCTGAAGATGAGGACTTTAAATCAGTGATAGTTCCACAAATTTTGACCTGGTCAGTTCCAAGGTTAATCAACATTTTTGCTTTTTTCATGGAACTTCTACTCAACAGCAAGGGAATATTGCAGTCCACAACATCAGTCACGATGGTAGCAGGCATGTTTCCGATGTAGCAGAGCAGAGTAACACGTTTGAGGGAAGAAACTGTGACAACATCAGCAAAAGTAAACGTTGAGGATGACGCTTCTTCTCTTATAGCATCACGTTCGTAATTAGTGAGCTCACTTAGATAGCAATTGATCCATTCAACTCCACATACAGTTGTAGAACACCCTGTGTCTAGAAGAGCACATCCCTTAGATTCTTCTACTAGAGTCTGTGATTTACCTCTACTAGCGGCATCATCCGCATAGCCCATAAATAACGACAGATGCATTGTTTCAGAATTCTCTTCTTGACTGCCGTCATTTTCATATGCATCCGGACAGTCACGTGCCCAATGAAATCTAGAATCACATACGAAACACCTCGATACCTTTCCGTCAGACCCAGGTGGGTTCTGCCTCCTGCTGGTGGATGAGCGTTGGGGGATTCTAGCAGATACAGTTGAACATCGGCCACTACCACCACGTCGATCACGTATTGCACCACCTCGCAACATTCTCTGTCCTCGTCGAGTACCTCTAGCATAAAACGTTTCCTCACCCTCAACTTCGTCACTCCAAAATAGTGGTTAGACTTTCACCTCCCGGGCAGACACCGATGCCTCGTTTTGCCTGCCAATTTCACCAGCAAAAATACGATTCAGGGCAGATTTCATATTTTTGTATGTCACCTCAGTTATCGCGGACATCACTAGTTGTTGCTCACTGTCTGAAAGTTTGCATGCAGCTAAGAGCATAAAAGCCATCACAGAATTTGGCAGTTCCATGTCCTGCTTTGTAAATTTGAAATAAACATGCTCAAATTCTGTCACGAACTCACGAATGTTCATATCACCGGCTCTTCTGAAGTTGTACAACTCATAAAACGATGCAAACTGTCGACGTCCTTTGTCCACGAGAAATAAACCGTCTAATTTTTTCAGCAGGGTCTGAACACCATCCTTCTGCTTCAGAACATCCGCATCAACCTCCTAAGACGTCACCCTCGCTCTTCCAGACAATGACAGGTGAATAGCTAAGGCTTGTTTTTCTTTAGCTAGGTCCGTCAGTTCACACCAAATGCCAGTGTCTTTTTTCCAGCTCTCATAAGCAGAATCATTATCAAGTTTTGGAGGCCACTTGGTCGAACACGACGCCATTTTTCCAACCACGCTCTGCTACCAGTGTAGGAAAACTAGGCAAACCACACTCACCGGCCTCACAACGTGAACTGGCAAGGTGCCCGGTTGCATACCACAGGAATCTTCCGATGACGTCATCACTCGTGACTTAGCAGGTGTGTGCGTGCGTACACACACTAACAACAATATGCACTAACAGAAAATTTTATGAAATCTATATGAACACTGTAAATCCGTTGATGTTTTTTCTGCATAATTTCTGTTGCTGTCATGAAAGTTTAAATGAGTGGCAACTGGAAGAATCATCAGTACACTTTTATCTGATTGGTTTAAAGTTTACTACTTTTTTATTATTATATTGTATATCTTACTGCCCAGTAGAAAGAATGCCGCCCGTGATTCTCTACTGTCAGTATTTTTGCTTTTGTTTTAATATATTCCTATCTTTCCTACTGAAGTTCCATCTTATTACCAGCTCTTGGTATTCTTTGTGATGCTGAGATTAGTAGTTTATCTTAAAATCTCATAAATTGTCTGTCAGCTGTGGAATATTACTTTTTTGGATCTGGATTTTTTTTATTTTTTTTTTACCAGTCCTGTGGAGCTCCAGTTCACCCCTGGCTGATAACTCATCCATTGCAGTATTTAGATAATGAGAGTAGTAATGAATTTATTTCCCATGTTTTGTTTAGTTTTGGGCCTTATCTTTTTCATTGCTTCCATGAATGCTTACCAGTACTTATTTTTTATTATCAACAGTGTTCCTCAGATGCTTCAAATTCTTTCTGGTTACTACTGTAGCTTCTTTTTTTAAAGTTTATATGGAGATCTTGTGGTCTTGCTTATTTTTAGCAGTTTCTGCATTACTGTCTGTAATTTTATCATTATTATTTTTTATGCAAAAAAAAAAAAGTATAGACAAAGTGACAGCTTAAGTCATTTTTCCTTAGATTCCTCATTCTCATCAGTGAACTGATCCAATTTCTCAAGGAGTAACTGGTCAGGTGTGCTTCACTGCATTTTTTCACTGTTTGCCACAGCTAACATTTCTCAAAGTTTTTCTCCAATCAGTTTGCATCCAGCTCCTCTATTTCTGTTTCTTGTCTGTTTCTTTCCTTGGCCAACTCTTCTTTATTCATCTTTTCATCTTTTAAGTCTGCCTGTAAGTCAGGCATTTTTCCTGTCATTATGTTCATATCCTTTTCCTACCTCCATCTTTTGGCCAGTAAGTTCTGGATCTTCCTATTCATTAATAATTTTCGCCTTTCTTATTACTCTTTTCCTCTCAGCATGACATTCTTTCTCTTCATATCAGTGTCAGTGTGCATCTTTGCATATATGTGCATCTGTGTTTATGGGGACATGTGCACATCTTTACTAGGAGATATTTGCAGGTCATGGTGACAGCACGAGCCGCAATATGCCTACCCTGGTGCGAGACATATCAGGAGTGGGACAGGTTGTGTGTGGCAGCGCACACACTTTGGCACTCTCTCTTGATGGACGCACTGTATGGTCTTTTGGTTCAGGTTAGTTGCATCACTCATACTGTGGCTAAGCCCTTGTTATATACTACATTTTTTTGACATTCTGTTTCACTATCAGGTGCACATATGTTACAGGAATATTGCATTTTAAAGTTTTCTTGCTACCTCTAAAGCTAATTTGTCAATTTTCCCCAATTAGCAGTACAAACTGTTTGGAGCAATTTGAGATATTTTGAAATGCATTCCTTAAGGTGACATCACACTGGACCATTTTTTTCTCGTGGTTTGCCAAGTACCAAGCATTTACTGGCCAGAAGGGCATTCTCGCAAGCAACGGCTGGTGGCTGGTGCTCCCCGGTTGGACGGAGAGCAACTCGTCAGATGAGCAGCAAGTGGCCCGGATGTAAACAAGAAAAATGGCCACCCTCCACCAAGGTACTCATTGGAAGCCTTCCCAAAAATGTCCCTCTCAACGTATAATGATAATAATGTGGAATTCCTTCATTATACATTCATTACTGGGAAAAGTGAGGGAATATCCAATGTTGGGGGACCATACCAACGAACTATTCCTTTTGATTCACTTCTCAGGCACGATTGAACACACACAAGGTTTTTTGTTTTTCTGCAGTTCCTGGAGAATACCTAAAATTGCTGTAACAGCTGCACATTTTGCGACAGTCCGTATATCAGAGGCAGTTGGCGCCATTCTAGCTTTGTTCATTTACTTTAGGCCTCTGCGTGTGATTATGCTCGTTGTTCGGCAAACGGTTGGGCTGTTGAGTGTGAAGATACTGTTCATTTGCTCGCCAGCAAATGCTTGGCGCTCGGCAAACCATGAGCGAAAAACAGTCCAGTCTGACACCACCTTTACTTATAACATTGAAGGCTTGTATTATTTTGTGTGAACTGTCAGATTTTTCTCTTCTGTACATTATTAGTTTCACCTCACTGGATACTCTTTTTCCTTGTTCACCCATGTTAGTTCATTAATTTCCAGTTGCATATGATTCTTGTGATTGTGATAGAGTGCTTTAATGCAGTAAAACACACCTTTAAGTGAATGCACAGTACAACCATTGTGATGACAGTAGATGACGCTACAGTTAAGGCAGGGACAAAGGTTTACCTACAGTTTTACTGTTTCTGTTTCACACTTTGAACATATCTGTTACTTGCCTTCCAGTTGGGACAAGGAGATTGGCTAGTCAAGGGTTCGTTGAAGGTCATCACTTTCTATAAACGTAACCATGCCTATGTGTGTTTCTGGTACTTACCATTGCATTATGGACCTTATTTTGTGGGCCTAAATTGTCATAAAATGGAAAATAGAGGTTTGAGCATGGGGTGCCTGGGACCAATTAGGATTCCATAGGTTCTTTGTGTTTGTTATCGGGCAATAAGGGAATTGCCAGATAATACACAGACTCCTAATTGGTCCCAGGCACCCCCAAGCTCAAAGCCCAATTTTCTCATTTATGACTAATTTGACCCGCCAAATACAGTACAGTACATAACTTTATGGTACGTACCAGAAACATACATAGGCATGGTTAGGTTTATAGAAAATGATAACTAGAGCACAATAAGGGAGACTATTTAGTGTGTTACTGGGTATACATCCTCACTGAGCTCTCGACCAGCCATTCACTTTGCCCCTAAGTGTAGACTCACTGAGGTAAATGTACAGTTTAATTCATGAGCCATGGTCACATGGGATATGTTCGAGCACTTCTTGCTTCCAGAGTTGCCGTTTTTCTCAATATAAGGTCATTAGGAAGTTTTTTGGCCAGTTAATTTGGAAGGATTTGCAAATGAGTGTGTCCGTCTCAAGCAATGCTCATTTTATGATGAATATTTATATGACATTAATATTATTTAAAAAATACTCATAATTTTTAAAACAACAATGGATGTTGATTTTACCAACATTTGTTTACATGTAAGCCACTGCTCACTCACAATCACAGACTTCTCACTCTGGTAAAATGTGAAAAGCAACACCCAACAGGTGGAGATTTAAGGGTTTGCTGAGTTGTATCCACTGCCTTGTGATTTGTGGGTTCTCCAAATTAAGCTGTGACCAGTTGATAATAACTGTTTTCAGTCTTCCATCTAGCAGGCTGCTTGAGAGTTAACTAAGTTCTCCAGTAGTTTACCACTTCTTTAGATTCATTACAGTATAAACACCAACATAGATAGAGTAGCAGTATCCTTGGTGTTTATCATCACTGTATTCGTATGAGTAAAATTAAGCAGGAAAAAATGATCTTTCATCTGATTCGCATGGCAACACTCACTTGTTTTTTCTTGCTGTGATTGAATGACTCATATGACCACCTTTTGAGAGAATTTCATTGCTCTTGCTATTGCCCTTTGGATTGCTGGTGCTTGAAAATGTTCTTATGTTACCTTTGCTTTAAAGTTTGTTTTCCATATTTTTCTGATGTTTTTATGATGTTGAAGTTCTTCTTCTTGTGGAGGTGAGGGATGCAGCCAGAATAGCAGCCCAATGCCCATCCAGTGCAAACTGATTAGGACCTTGCATTAAATGTAGGAGAGCTGCCTGTATTTATGGCTGAAGTCAGATGCATGTTTCTGCAACTGAGGGTTCACTCCCCCCCCCCCCCTCCTCCCCAAGAGGATTTGAAGAGACAGGTTGAAAACTCCCAGAGATGGCAGGCAGTCTTTAAGAGTGTTTGAAGGGAATGGAACCTTGGACACCATAACATGAAATGGTCTATGTTCTCTTCAACCTGGGGACACCATTGGCACCAAGGGTTTCTCTATCATACCCAGATGGTACAGGTGACTTGTGAGGCCTGTGTGGCCCAACCACAACATTGTGATGGCAGCAACATCCTAACGGGTGGCAAGCTCAAGGATTCACTTGTGACCATTTTTGGCCCTCAGATTTTGCCTTCTGTTATGTGAGTTTCTTGCACTAGGATCATATGTTGTGCAAGTGGTGACTGTATTGTCAGCTCAGATCAAGATGGATACTCTAGGAGGATGAGGGAAGTCAGACATGAAGACATAAAAAGAAGGGGACAAAGGTCAGAGCTTCACAGTACTTCCCACCTGATTGGGGTGGGGAAGGAGCAAGTACCCCCCAAGGGAAACACAGAAGGACTACCTGTCCAGAAAGCTCTGGAACCGGGCTATTGAAGAGCCCATGACAAGGTAACGCAGCTTATAGAGGATGCTGTCAAGGAAGGCAGAGTCAAAGGCCTCCTGGACATCCATAAGTTTTTGCCAGGAGCACCAGCTAGTGACGGTATGCTTGGTGAATGAGATGGTCAGACTGGTGGAGGACTTCAGATGTACCTCTCCCAGGGCGGAAGCCTTACTGAATCTCAGAAATCAGCGGTCATACTCAAGCCACCAGAAAAGCCTTTGGCACACCTTCCTCTCAAGCACCTTCCTGACATTGGAGAGCATTGCTGTTGGCTTGAATGAAGCTGGAGGTGAAGGGTACCTCCCTGGCTTGGGGAAGGGGAGGAGGTGAAGGCTATCCAGCAGGAAGGGAAGACCCCTATTGCCCAACTGTCTTTAAAGATGTCAAGGAGAGAGATCTGATGAGTGAGGACGAGATGGACTAGCAACTCGTTGGGGACAAAATCCGGGCCACAGGCTTTCTTAGGTGGTAAGGCTTGCAGAGCAGAGGAAAGCTCTGCCTGGGTAAAGGAGGAGGAGGGGAGATGCCAGCCCGAGAGTGACTCAGCACCTGCTGGGGACCTGGAAGTGGAGTAGGGATACCAAACTGGAACCTGAAGAAGGTGGCCAAGAAGGCAGCCTTGTCCTAGAAGCCTTCCAGGAGGATCCCCTACTTTACCATGGGATACGAGGAGGAGGTAAGGTGACCGTTCATTGCCCGAATAAAGGGCCAAGTCTGAGATGATAAACTGGAGAATGAAAGGTTCGAGCAGAAAGCTTGCCAGCCAGCACACCGAGTCCGATTAAGTTTCCTCTTGCATTCCGCATCTCTGTGGTGATAAAGGTCCCAGTGTCTAGGGCAGGAGTGCCCTATCCACTCATATGCTGATGACTCCTCCCTTCACCTTTCCATTCACTTCCTGCAACATCCATCTCAGCAGTTACTTTAACAAACAAAGGATGAGACTATGACACACCTTAAGTCTGACTTGGCTCATATCTCTGATAGGGGTAAAAGTAATCTTGTTTTTAATGCATCAAAAACTCAAGTTCTTACATCTATCAACCAGTCAGAATTTTCTGTGCACCAAAAACCCAACAATATACAGATGTATCCTCTAATTTTTAACAATATCCAATTCAATCCTGCATCATCTTTAACCTGCAAACACTGGGCAGTGTCTAATGAAGTCATCGCCATACTACGGCCAATTTTTCAGAAACCTCAGAAAATTGCATGTTTTCAAACCTTGGTGGCAGTACAATCAGAGGAGAGGGAGAGTGGCCATGTGCAGTTTGCCATAAGGGTGTGGGAAGTAATTCCATCTTGTGTAGTGTTTGTGATAAATGGGTGCACAAGAGATGTAGTGGTATTAGAGGTAGACTGTGAGATGATGCTGATTTCATGTGTGCGGCGTGTCGGGGAGAGCAGGTGGAGATTGTTAGGCATGAGAGGGTTGAACTTGCAGGTGAGTCTCTTGAGTGTGTGGAGGAGTTTTGTTATTTGGGAGACATGTTATGTGCCAGAGGTGGGGCTGGAGTTAGCTCGGTTGCTAGGGTGAGAAGTGGTTAGAAGAAGGGAGCTGTTTCCTCTCCTGACATTGAGAGGACTCTCCTTATGTGCTAAGGGGTCTTTGTATGCAGCATGTGTTAGGAGTGTGATGCTGTTTGGTAGTGAGACCTGGGCAGTAAAGGAAGAGGATATCCGCAGGTTTAAACGTACAGAAATGACAGTGATTAAGTGGATGTGCAGTGCGTCCCTGCATGCAAGGCCTGGGGGGGCTGGGTTTACAATGGAAGAGTTGAGAGGTAAGATGGGACTGGAGTGTATTGGTGTTGTGATGAGGAGAGGTAGGCTGAGGTGGTTTGGACATGTGGAGAGGATGGGGGATGATAATTAGGTACAGAGGGTGAGAGGTGTTAATATTGGGGGAGGGGTAGACCGAGAAAGACATGGGATGAGGTCATTAAGTGTGACTTAAGGGTTGAGGGACTGAACAGGGAGGCTGCCAGGGATCGAGCAGCGTGGAGAGCCGCCATTAGGTGACCAAGGCCGACGCATGCAAGCATGTTGGAGCCTTCAAAAACAAAACAGAGCGAATATCTTGGAAACTATAGCACTTAGGGAAACAAAATAATCACCATTTTAATTATCAACTGTTCCTCTTGTGATTGAAAGTATCCCCTTGCTTCTAGGTCATTGTCTTAATGAGTAATGACGTGGGGAAGAGAACTAATTTTCGCCGTGGGAGCGGTGTGAAAGCAGAACGTTAACGTGCGTCAGCCCACAACACCGACTATGGCTTTGCTCCCAATGTGATAACTTACTTCACTACTAGATAAACTAGACACTGTTGCATCCAAGGCATGCCTTATGGTGCAATCACTGAGCCCTTTTGTAGTAGCCTTGGAAACAGGCTTGGCAGGGGTGGATGATGCATTTGGCTACAGGCGACATGGACGGAATCAGACAAAGAGGAACCTGAAGAAAGTATTGTACACCTGGCAGAGGCAAGGGTCAGACTGACTCTCACCTGTGTGGTATAGAGGGACTCCCTCCCTACCTTTTGGAGGCGAGTTGAAATGGCAGCCGGTTCAAACAGTGGCAGGATGACACTTGCATATATAGCCACTACCCGTGTATATACGTTACTCGTGGATGGGGGTTAAACATATTTGAGGTTTCATTGTCTTGGGATTTATATAGGAAAGGTCATATTACTTCTCTAGTAAAATTTGCTTCCAAGAGATTGGGTGTGCTAAGCTGACTCCGTGCCTTCTTTACCCATGCATAGTTGTTGACTTTAGACATGGGTGTTATTCACCCCTGTGTAGAGTACAACTTTCACATGTGGGGAGGCTTCCCTCATGCAACTTTTCTTAACAAGGTGGAGTGAAAGGTTTTTCATCTCAGTAACTCTCCTCATCTTACTGGCTCCCTTCAACTTTTGTCTCATTGTCACACTGTTGCATCTTTATCTCTTCTCTGTCTCTACATCAGTGGTCACTGCTCCTCTGAACTCTCTGCCTGCACCCCTCCACCACTACAGCTGGCACGTAGCACCCATCTGGCCACAAACTCTCATCCCTTTTCTCTCCAGTTCTCTAATGCAAGAGTTAACCATTACTCCCAGTCCTTCATATGTGCAGCAGATGAACTCTGGAACTGTCTCCTTCTGTCAGCATTTCCTACTGCCTGTGATCTCCAGTCTTTCAAATGCAGTGTGTCGAGGCATCTCGAATGAACGGATCCTGAATTTAGGTCTCTGTTATATTGTTTTTGTATTTTCTTGGAGGGAACAATGTGTGGACTCCTGGCCTTTAGTTTCTTCTTCCATGCATAGAAAAAAAAAAATCACCAGGCATTCCAGGAATACTGCCTAGCCTGGAGGAACCACCAAGGAATGGTAGTGGTGCCTTGGGGACATGCTGAGGATCTGCAGAAGGTCATCTCACCCACTCTGACCACAGAGGAAGTAAAGGCCACCACACGGTCATTCAAGGGCTCTCCAGGCAAAGCTTGGGCATCACCGAGGGCTGCATCAAAGGAGGACCAGCAGCCCCATGTGAGGATCCAGGATCCAATATGGATGAGGCGGGGCAGGGCAGGGTGGAGAAGGTCTAGGGACATCCAGGATTACTGGAAGGTGGTTGGACCCCAAGTATGGGTCAGTCCAAATGGTTGAGCCATTATGTTGGTAAACTGTTGCCACAATAGTTAACCTGATAGCTCCTACGTACATCACATGATGACTAGCTTGTGACTGCTGCGTACATCGTATGATCAAGCTCTTTTTTTTTTTTTTTTTTTTTTTTTTTTTTTTTTTTTTTTTTTTTTTAAAGAAAAGGCACGCTACATTTTTCACCCAAGTGTCCATAAATAGCGTACCACGGCCAAGGTAAGGTAAATATTGAACTCTTACTTGGTTTTCCAATTCTTTTCCATGCAGTCTTTCATTTATAAGAGCAAAAATTACTTTTGTGCAAAAGACAAAAAAAATCCAATTTTTTTGTGCATGGGAGGATCGACCACGAAACCTAATGCAGCAGTTAACAGGTTAAACGATGTTTATAGTCCCCAATGATGCTGAAGAGGTGGAAGCCATCTTGTGTGCTGAAGACAGACGTACACCACTTCAGAATGCTATTTTTGGCATGAAATTACCTGTTTTAGTTCTGATTTATTCAAACCTAGCCTAAATTTTTGTAACTGTACCAAAGCTACTGTATTTCGTGCTGTGTAATGCCCACTTTTCTCCCCCAGTGTTTGCTTTACAAAAAAAATGTACCACAAAGGCCATGGTTCGGGAGAGGCCTACAGTTTGAGGTGACTGGTACAAAGGCCAATGATAACCAGAAGCAGATCACTCAGTGACCTTACTAATTATTGATAAAAATTTCAAAAATGCAGACTTAGATGGTTGGGTATGGTGTTATCATAAATACAATACATCATAAATAAACAGTAAACTGAGCAGTCTGTTGGTTAAATATGCACGCCATGGAGCCTCATGTGATTGCACCACGTCGGGCATATTAGTAAAAGTAAACAGGCAGCTGATCGCCTCCTAGTGAATGTAAGGTAGCAGTTAAGGATTTGTATGTACGTGTATTTCCACTGTAAATAATCAGGACTTCATTCTTTTCATAAATAAATTCAATTGCTTCCATCTGGCTTCAGTTAGGGTCTCTAAAACATCTTCTCAGAACATCAAAATCCACTCATGTATATTTATACCTTTCCAGATTGTGTTTTGCATTCCTGTCTTGAATGCCTCCTGTGATAACATCCATCTCTGTGACCAGATGGTTGCTTGTTCTCATAGGGCACTTAAACTTAATGTTCTTCATATCATAGGAATCCCCTAAGAAAATAAATTCTAACCTTGATGGTTATTCACCCCCTTTGACTCTTCGTACCATATCATTTATAATAGCACCAGCATGCTTGGATGCATCTACCATGGTCACCTAATGGTGACTCTTCACACTGCCCGATATCTGGGAGCTTCCCTATTCAGTCCTTTGTCCTTGAGGTTACACTCTATGACCTTGTTCCAAGTCTTTTTTGGTCTGCCTCTTGCAACCCTACCCTTAGTGTTAACACTTCTCACCTTTTGCTTCCAGTTCTCATCCTCCATCCTCTCGACATGCAAAAACCATCTCAGTCTATCGCTCCTCATCACAACACCTATACATTTCAGTCCTGTCCCTCCTCTCAACTCTTAAGTCGCAATCCTAGACCCCCCAGGCCTCACATTCAAGGATGCACTACATTGCATTAAATCATTGTCACTTTTGTACATTTGAACCTATGAATATCCTCCTCTTTTACTGTCCAGAGCTCACTGCTATACAGCATTTCAGTAACACATGCCACATACAAAGCTCCCTTAGCATGGAAGGAGATCCTCTCAGTGTTAGGAGAGGCAACAGCTCTTTGAACTTCCTCCAACTATTCCTTTCCTTAGTCACTGAGCTAGCTCCAACCCCACCTCCAGTGCGTAACGTGTCCCCCCAAAAAACGAACTCCTCCACACAGTCAAGAGACATCAGGATCAATCCTTTCATGCCTGACAGTCTACATGCTCTTCCTGACACACCCACACACACAAAATCAGCATTATTTTACAGTCTGCCTTTAATACCATTACATCTCTTATGGACCCACTTATCACAAACACTGCACAGGATGTAGTTACATCCCACACCATTGTGGCAAACTGCACATCACCACACTCCTTCTGCTTTTACAGTACCACCAGCAGCCCTAGATATCAAAACTTTTGTTTTATCCGCATTTACTCCCAAGCTCTTGTGCCCCATTCTGTCTTTCCAGTTCCTGAATCTTTCCTCCACTTCCCTCTCATTCTCTGCAGTGAGCACCAAGGCATTGCCTTACAACATCACCCATGAGAGTCTGTTTTTGAAGTCACTTGAGAGAGCTTCAAGCACCATGACAAAAAATGAGGGGCTGAAAACTGACCTCTGATGCATGCCAACATGCACAGAAAATTCATCGCTCAGGTATCCATTCATTCTCATCTGGAAGTGAGCATCCGCATACATAGCCATAACCACTCTGACCAGTCACTCCTCCATCCAAACTTTCTCATTGCCCACCTCACCATCTCCCTAGGGACTGTCAAAGGCCTTCTTCAAATCAGCAAAAGCAAGGTACAGCTCTCATTTCTTTCCCATATGCACTATATTTCCTGAAACTGTCCAACAGTGAATATGACATCAGTGGTCCTTTTGCCTTGTATAAACCCAAACTGCATCTCATCAGTATTCATTAGGTTTTAGTATCTGGTCCAAAAGTTCCGTATTTATATCCTTCCAGGGCATCGTCCTTTCCCTTATACACATTTACAGTCGCACTCTTTAGTCAGTCATCTGGGACAGCACACTCATATATAAATCATATTTATCGAATCACTCCAGTATGAGGCCCCTGCCACTATAGAGGCATATTAAAAAAAAACATAGCTTTCAGCAGAGTGAGGTTAAAAGTTGGCGATAAAGTTCACCATGAACTTCATACATGATCACACATTATATCACATCAATCTCATCATCTAATCAAGATTTATTCATTGAAAGAAAGAAAAAAGAAAGAAAATCCACCTATCTTCCTAGACCTTATGAAATTATTGCTAACTGTAACAATAATGTTACCCCAAACATTGCCCCTTTTATGAATCTGCTGTGAAGGTTAGTTAATTTTTTATAATTTTTTAATGGTGATTTTTGTTTTATTTTTGTTAAGATGGTAAAGGTGAATGAGAGTAATAATATCAGTAGGGAATTAAGTAAACTTATAAAATGTGAATACTCACTGATTTGTAGGAGCTAATAGTGCACGAGTGAGTGAATGGGTGAGAGGTTAATAGTCGAGGAAATTGTTGTCTGGATCAGACTCCCCACTGTCTCTTTTCTTCTTTGCTGCATTTTTCTTCCATGTTTCTGGCTTGCTAAGTCTTTTCCATGTTTGCACTGGTCATTAATCTTCCACATGTGAATCACTAGAATTCATGATGTTCCGACAACCCAGGTAAAAAGCTGAAATTAAAGGGCCAGCACCAAGAAGCGTACACTACACTCCCCTCGGGTGTTTAATGGCTACTGGTGTTCCATATTACATAAGGACACGTGTGATTGGTCAAACGGCAGCGTGACAACACTGGTATCCGAGAAACGTGTGCTCGTTGAGTGGAGCCAGCATTGTGTGCTGCCATGAGTACGCCCGTCTAGCCCTAACCCAGACTTGATGATGGGTTTGGTGCACCCCAAAATTTGCAACTTCGTCTTCTATTCTGCCATATCGGAAGGTTGCTTTTACCTTGGCCAGACTTACCACGTGGTAGAGTAAGTCTTCTAGGGTAATTTCCTGTGAAAATCTGAAAATCACCAGATTGTGGGTTACACCCCTCTAGCAGCAGGCACCTTAAATCTCCTGAGGCCTTCAGCATTTCAGAGGTCAGTCCAGACACATCTGCCACCTTTCCTAGCTGCATCCTACCTATTGCCCTGCTGCAGCATTAATCAAAGGCTAATGGTCAAACACTGGATCTGCTGACTCCAGACCTTCCCTGTTCCAGTTAAACTCCTCATTCAGCAACCAGTTTTAATGTTTTCTCCAGGCATCTTTAATTCCCTCATTAGCAACCAGTTTTAATGTTTTCTCCAGGCATCTTTAATTCCCTCATTATCCACCACTAACTTTCCTTCATCATTCTTCACACACACACACACACACACACACACACACACACACACACACACACACACACACACACACACGGAGACGGAGCTGCTCCTGGATCGAGGGGAAATAATCGCAGAACTAGCAGCGAAAAGGAGATAGCCTATTGTGATTATGTGGTTGAATGCGTGAGTGGTGGTCCCGTCGGATATTAGTTTTAAAAAACACAAGTTTCGGCCCGAAAAATACGAGACAAAGTGAAAAAGAAAGTTTCCATATGGTTGCATCATGGCGGAGAGAGACGGAGGATTGTTTACAACTGGCGAGGGGGAATTTGCGGGCTTCTCCGAGCTAAATGTAGGCAAAGGAAGTGATAAGCTGCAACAAACAAGAGTAGCAGGAGTAGAGAAAACGGCGGAGAGGAATGTCCAGGAGTTAAAAAAGGTATGGGAAGTAATTAAGCAGCTGCAGGAACGGACCATAGAGCAAGAGAGAGAGATCAAAGTCCTACAGAATAGACTGGAAAAGGTTAGCACACGTAGTGAGGAACAAGAAAAAGAAGTTACAGAATTAAAGGCGAATAATGAATCCGCATCAAATGAAATAAAACAGCTGAAGAGGGAGAATAAGAGGTTGGAAGAAGAAAGGGACAGAATAAAAAGTAAACTAGATGAATACGAATCAAAATCGAGGAGGCAAGATGAGCATATTCAGGAAATCAAGGAGCAACATAAGGGGTGGAAGAAAATACAGGAGGAAGGAAATGTAAATTTGAAGGAAATCATAGAGCAACAAAGTAAGGAAAAAGTGGAAAAGGAAGTGGTTAGAGTACTAAGAAGTAGAGAATCTTTGGTTAGGGATGTAGCAGACAAGAAAAAATGTGTGATAATTTCAGGAATAAAAGAAAAACGAATGACAGTGAGATCTGAAAGAGAAAGAGAGGAACTGAGCAAGGCTAAAGAAATAATATCACTGGTTATGGAAGGAAACAATGAAGCCCAAGAAGAGATTGAAGAAGTGTTTAGGTTAGGAAAGTATGAGGATGGTGGGGCAAGGCCCATGAAAGTAAAGTTTAAGTCCCAAGTAATAGTGAATGAAATCATAAGTAGAACGTGGAAATTGTCAGAGAAAGAGGGGTTTAAAAATGTTTGGATTAGGAGAGATGCAAATGAAGAGGAAAGAGCTAAATTAAAGGAGTTAGTAAAGGAAGCAAAGATAAAAAACGAACAACGAACGGAGAAAGAGAAGACAGAGTTCTATTGGAGAGTTATGGACCAGAAATTGAGAAAGTGGTATCGACGGAAGGAAGGGGAGACGAGAGAATAAAAAACGATGAAAAAAGTTTGAAAGTGGCGTACACAAACATTGATGGACTAATATCGGCAAGGTTAGAAATCAATGATTTTTTGAGGGCACACGAACCTGATGTTATGTGCTTTGTAGAAACTAAATTGAAAGAAGATATTGATATTCATATGGGAGGTGGGAAATACAAATTATGGAGAAGAGACAGAAAAGAAAAAATGGGAGGAGGAGTGATGATAGCAGTGAAGGACAATATAAACGTAGATACTGTGGAAATGGCAGAGGGCAGGGCCGAAGCCATAAATTTGAAATTAGAAACTGGGGAGAATGGTAAGAGAGATATGGCAGTGGTATATGTTCCCCCTAAGACGAGAGCATGGAATGACGATGAATACCAGGAGATGTTGTCAGACATGGTTAGTTATCTACAGAAAGTGATCGAGGGAAGCAACAATATAATCCTAATGGGTGACTTTAATTGTAAAGAGGTGAACTGGGAGGAATGGGACTCGGGAGGCAGCGAAGATTCGTGGGGCACAAAATTGTTAAATATAGCAATGAATAATGTAATGACACAGTGGGTTAAAGAAGAGACACGATTCAGAGGTGATGACACACCAGCAAGATTAGATTTGCTACTATCCAGGGAGCCTGATGTAATTGAATCATTAAATTATCTGTGTCCTATAGGAAAGAGTGATCATGTGGTCATTGAGTTCCAGATGATGATAGGGAACATGGTGCCAAGAGATGAGCTTTATAGGCAAGGACGATACAACTTTGGGAAAGCAAACTTTGCAGAATTGAGAAAATTTTTTGAAAATGTGGACTGGAGAGGGTTCAGAGAAACAAGAGAGATACAAAGGAAGTGGGATATCTTTTTGGACCTCTACAATTTGGGAGTGGAAAAATATGTGCCAAGAGTAAGTGGGAAAGAAAACAGGAAAAAGGTGTGGTTTAATAGAAGGTGTATAATAGCGAAAAAAGAGAGGGACAAGGCATGGAACCAATGGAAAAAGAGAGGTAATATCAGAACAAAGGAAGAATATAAAAGAACTAGAAATGAATATACAGGAATACGTAGAGAGGAAGAAAGGAACTTTGAAAAAGGTATAATTGACAAATGTAAGGATGAACCCAAATTGTTTTATAGATTTGTTAATGGCAAATTGAAGCAAAGGGAAGGAATCACCAAACTGAAAGTAGAAGGAGAGGTCTACAAGGATGCAGTAATGCAAGCTGAAGTAATGAACAAATGCTTCCAATCGGTTTTCACTAAGGAAAGGGAATTTGTGGAAGGAGAGGAAGTGATTAGAAATGTAGTGATAAAAGATATAAAAGTGGAAGTGCAGGAAGTGTATAAATTACTGGGAGCTCAAGATGTAAGGAAGGCCCCAGGACCGGATGGAATCTCTAATTGGGTACTGAAGGAATGCAGAGAACAACTGGCGGATAAGATTCACAATTTAATTGTGTGCTCCTTGGAAGAGGGGAAAGTGCCTCGGGAATGGAAGAGGGCAAATGTGGTGCCAATCTATAAGGGAGGAAACAAGGAAGAACCCCTGAATTATAGACCAGTGTCCCTAACCAGCATGGTTGCGAAATTGTGTGAGAGAATCCTGAAAGATAGATGGATAAAATATCTGGAAGAGATGAATATTTTGACTGAAAGTCAGTTTGGATTCAGAAGTGGAAGGTCATGTGTTTCCAACTTGTTGAGCTTCTACTCAAGGGCGATTGACGTGCTACAGGAGAGAGACGGTTGGGTGGATTGTGTGTACTTAGATTTGGAGAAGGCCTTCGACAAAGTACCCCACAAGAGACTATTATGGAAATTAGAGCATATGGGAGGACTGAAGGGAAGCCTCCTGGAATGGATGAGAGACTTTTTGAGTGACAGACAAATGAGGACAGTAATAAAGGACAGGACATCTGGATGGAGGGAAGTAACAAGTGGTGTCCCACAGGGCTCGGTGTTGGCACCAGTAATGTTCTTGATTTATGTAAATGATATGGTAGATGGAGTGAACAGCTACGCAAGCCTGTTTGCTGATGATGCAAAGATCTTGAGAAAGGTAGAGGTTGAAGAGGACTGTAAAATGCTACAGGAGGATCTGGATAGGATATATGATTGGAGCCGGATGTGGGAAATGAAATTCAGTGCAAAAAAATGTAAAATATTGGAAATGGGTAAAAGTACCAAGAGGCCATCATTGAATTATTTGATGGGTAATGAACCAATTAGAAAAGCGAGAGAAGAGAAACATTTGGGAGTGCTGGTCCAGGATAGTTTGTCACCTGAAAAGCACATAAATAAGATAGTGAGAGAGACATATAAACTCTTGACCAATATAAGAGTGGCATTTCATTACATGGATGAGGAGATGATAAAAAAATTGATAGTGGCCATGATCCGGCCCAGGTTAGAATATGCAGCAGTAGTGTGGTCCCCACACAAAAAGAAAGATATAACCAAGATTGAGAGAATACAAAGAACAGCAACCAAGATGGTCCCTAGTCTGGCAGATTTGCCATACAGAGAGAGGCTGGAAAGGCTGGATTTGCCCTCCTTAGAGGAAAGGAGAGAGAGGGGTGACATGATTGCAGTGTTCAGGACCATGATAGGAGTAGATAAAATTGACAGAGAAAATCTGTTTGTGTGGGATGAGAGAGCAACAAGAGGACATGGAATGAAACTAAAGAAGCCAAGCTGCTCGAAGGACATCAAGAAATATAGTTTTCCGTATAGATGTATAGACCTGTGGAATAGCCTGGACAAAGAGATCGTCCAGTCTAAAAACTTAAATGAGTTTAAGGCAAAATTTGACTTATTGAGAAACAGAGACGGGACCCCACGAGCGTAGCTCATTTCCTGTATATCACAATTAGGTAAATACACACACACACACACACACAGCGAGTGGCACCCTCAGCGAGAAGACGTGTTTCAAACCGCCTCAACAAACCCTAAGTAGTTTTCAGGATTTGTCCTGTCTCCAGTCTTGTTAATAATTTTAAGTATTGCAAGTTATTATAGTCTATCAAAAATGTAAAGAACAGTTGTCATTAAGTATACATGAATGTTTGTATACGAATTTTGGGAACAGCTGTTCAGTTTAGTACTGTAACCGACCTTAAAGATGGCCGACCTTGTAAACACTCGAGAACCGGAATTCCCAGGATTTGACAGTGAAACAAATGTAATGGACCTGGTTAAAACATTGATTATGAGATTTAGTGGTCTAGAAAAGAAAGTGGAGGATCTAGCATCAAGAGACATGCCTGAAAAGACCGAAAATACTATACAGAGTTTGATCCAGGCCAATGAGACAGCGAACCAGGAGATCCAGAATTTAAAACGAGAAAATATTGAATTACGGAGAAAACTAGAAGAAAGCAGTAACCAAACAGAGAAGGTAAGTAGTGTGTTAGAAGAGCAAAAGGCAAAATGGGCACATGTGGAAGAAGAACAGAAAGAAGTAGTCAGTTTAAGGGAAATTATTCAGGAAGAAAGGGAAATGAACAAGAAAAAAATGGAAGAAAATGTAGTGAAAATATTGAAGAAAAAAGAGAAAATAGTGAGAGAAACAGTAGAAAGGAACAGATGTGTGATAATATTTGGAAACAGGGAGGAAGAAGAAAAAGTTAGGTCTGTGAGACTCGAGAGAGACTCAACTCAGGTGAGGCAAATATTGGACAAGATCGATCCCGAAGGAAACAAGTGGGAAAAAGAAATTGAGGAAGTAAGGAGGATAGGGCCATATAAGAAAGGGGAAGCAAGACCAATGAGAGTTAAGATGTCTTCAGAAAGTGTTGTAAATGACATACTTAAGGTGACCTGGAAACTAAGTAAAGAGGCAGGAATGGAAAATATTATAGTAAGAAAAGACTTGAATGAAGAAGAAAGAGAAGTCTTAAAATCTTTGAAGGACCAAGTAAAGGAAAAAAATGACAGGAGGACAGAGGAAGAACGTAAAACTTTTTTTTGGAGAGTGATGGATATGAAGGCAAGGAAGTGGTATGTGAAGAACTAGACGTGAAGGAAACAAAGGGGATGGATATGAATATGAAAAAGAGAAGAACGAGTAAAGATAACAACAGTGCAGCAAATCTGAGCATCATGTATAGTAACGTAGATGGATTAATATCTAAGAAAGGGGAAATTGGAGACTACTTAAATGAAAATAAACCTGAAATTGTTTGCCTAGTAGAGACTAAATTGCCCCGAGATGTTGATATAAAATTATTTGGCTGGAATAATTATAAGATTTGGAGGAGAGACAGAGAAGGCAAATTTGGGGGAGGAATAGTGATATTAACCCATAATGACCTAAGAGTAAAGAATATAGAAATTGAAAATACTAAGGCTGAACTTTTGGGAGTTGAAATAGAGGACAATTATGGAGAAAAAACGGATGTAATAGTTTTTTATATGCCCCCCAAAACTAGGCCATGGACGAAGGAAGATTACGAACAGTTAATAAGTGAATCCATTATTAGGCTAGAAATGTTAATTGAACGAAGAAATAGAATAATATTAATGGAAGATTTTAACTGTAGAGAAGTTGATTGGGAAAGTATGGATGCTGGGAACAATGAAGAATCATGGGGAAATAAATTAATGGAATTGATGGAAAACATGTTAACCCAGTTGATCAAAGAAAACATAAGAATTAGGGGTGTTGATGAACCATCCAGGCTTGACCTATTATTCACAAAGGACCCAAATGATGTGAGGAACATAACCTACCAGTGCCCCTTTGGTAAAAGTGATCATCTGATAATTGAGATGGATGTGGTAGGAGTGAGGGAAGGAGAAAGAGATGAAAAACACAGAGAAAATAGATACAATTATGGGAAGGCAGACTTTGCTTCCCTGAGAAACTTTTTCCAAAATGTAGAATGGAGTAAAATGAATATGATCACAAATGTTGATGAGAAATATGAGTTTTTGATAGAAGTATATAAAACAGGAGTTACTAAGTATGTCCCAAAATTTTCTGCAGCTATGGAAAGGAAGAAAGAATGGTTTAACAACAGATGTAGGATGGCACAAGAGGCA
Organism: Birgus latro; assembly: GCA_018397915.1. Classification (NCBI taxonomy): domain Eukaryota; kingdom Metazoa; phylum Arthropoda; class Malacostraca; order Decapoda; family Coenobitidae; genus Birgus; species Birgus latro. The sequence continues at coordinate 48,348 of JAGKTI010000732.1, read as the reverse complement.
AGAAAAAAAGCATGGAAGAAAGTGAGAAGAAGGTATAGTGAAAGGGCCTGGGAGGAGTACAAGCAGGTTAGAAATGAATATGTAAGGATACGGAGAGAAGAGGAAAGGAAATACGAAAAAGATATTGTATCTAACTGTAAAAAAGAGCCAAAACTATTTTATAGGTTTGTAAATGGCAAAATGAAAGTTAAGGACAGTATAATACGACTGAGGGATGGAAATGAAACATACGAAAGAGAGGAAGACTTGTGTGAAATAATGAACAACAAGCTACAGTCAGTTTATGTATTGGAAGACGAATTTAGGGAGCCTGAAATGGAACCCAGGCTGACGAGAATGACCGAAATTACAGTTGACATGGAAGAGGTGCTACAGCTGATGAAGGATTTGGATGTGAGAAAAGCAATGGGACCAGATGGTGTGGCTGGATGGATCCTGAAGGAATGTGCCGACCAGTTAGTGTGGCCAGTTTATGTCATTATCAAAACCTCGCTTGAAAAGGGACAGTTACCTAAAGATTGGAAAAGAGCAAGTATTGTGCCAATCTTTAAGGGAGGAGATAGGGAGGATCCACTTAATTATAGACCTGTGTCACTTACTAGTATTGTTTGTAAAATCTGTGAGAAAGTTATTAGAAAAAGATGGATAAAGTATTTAGAAGAAAATGAAGTGATAACACCAAGACAGTTTGGTTTTAGGGAAGGAAGATCATGTATTACTAACCTACTAAGTTTCTACAGTAGGGTAACAGATGTTATACAGGAGAGAGAGGGATGGGCAGACTGTGTCTATCTGGATCTTAAGAAAGCATTTGACAGGGTACCCTATAAGAGACTACTGTGGAAGTTGAGGACATTTGGAGGGGTGGATGGGAAACTATTAAAGTGGATGGGAGATTATTTGATAGGAAGGCAGATGAGAACAGTAATAAGAGACAAGGTATCACAATGGAGAAATGTGACTAGTGGAGTACCCCAGGGCTCTGTCCTGGCCCCAGTAATGTTTCTGATATATGTAAATGATTTGCCAGAGGGTTTGAATAGTTACATGAGTATGTTTGCAGATGATGCTAAAATTATGAAACATATTAAATGTATTGATAGTTGTAAAGAACTGCAAGAGGACTTGGACAAAATACACAGCTGGAGCCAGACTTGGAAAATGGACTTTAATGCCAAGAAGTGTCATGTATTAGAAATGGGTATAAGTGAAAGAAGACCACACTGGACATATAAAATGGGCAATGAGATGATTAGTAAAAGAAAGGATGAGAAAGATTTGGGAGTGATTATTCGGGATGACTTGTCACCAGAAAAGCATATAAACAAAATTATTGGGGGAACTTATGGATTACTGACCAACATGAGAGTGGCTTTTAATTATATGGATGAAGATATGTTGAGGGAGTTGATAGTGACCATGATAAGACCAAGACTAGAGTATGCGGCGGTGGTATGGTCACCTCATTTGAAGAAGCATATTGATAAACTAGAAAGGGTCCAACGGATGGCAACGAAGATGATACCGTGTTTAAGGGAACTCACCTACAAGGAGAGATTGGAAAAACTGAAGTTACCAACATTGCACGAGAGAAGGGAAAGAGGTGATTTGATCACGATATTTAGAAATGTAAGAGAATTGGAAAGGGTGGATAGAGAGGATCTTTTTGTGTTGGATGATGGAAGAACAAGAGGTCATGGCTTCAAGTTGAGGAAAAGTAGATGTCTTAATGATCTCAAAAAGTTCAGTTTCCCGAATAGAAGCATAAGTATTTGGAATGACTTAGACGAAGAGGTGGTGCAGGCGAAAAACATTCATGTATTTAAAACTAGATTAGATGAATGTAGATATGGAGACGGGACAACACGAGCTTAGCTCAATTCCTGTATACTACAAATAGGTAAATACAAATAGGTAAATACACACACACACACACACACACACACACACACACACACACACACACA